>LNAC01000223.1:765904-885021 GCA_002007465.1 Ailurus styani
CTGAGATCCTGACCTGAGCCGAAAGCAGAGGCTTTAACCCACTGAGCCACCCAGGCGCCCTAACATACTATTTTTCAACCAGAAACCCAACGTGGTGGTTCCCATCCCAGGTCCCAGTAAGCGTACCTGGGAAGCTGAGGGATGGCCCGTGCTTCCAGGGTGGAGGCCACCTCGGCCACACACAGCAGAGCACTTCCCAAGACATTCTTCTCTTCTTTTGTTTCCGGTGCAATCAATTTCGCTGCAGTGTTCAGCACTGGGACAAAATGCTCCGGATTTTCTGCACCAAAATTCTTGCATAAAAGCTTCAGCGTATACAATGCTGTCTGTCTGTTTATTGCTTGTTCTTCTACTGTCTTTTTTTTATGCTGCACAATGGCCAAGAGGACTGGAACCAGTTTGAGGAAACGATAAACCTGAAGAAGTCGGCCAAAATTTTCATATAATTAAAGCTGAAAAATAAAATACTAGTCCGTTTTCCACCTTTACTGTTTGAGACTGCCTAAACGGAAATCAGACCAAGAGGTCCTATGCCAAACAATTCTACACAAGCAACTGTTTCCCCACCTGCTTTACTTACCACTGAGCCAGTGAGTGTGCTTGTGACCAATTTTGTACGTATTTATGTAAAGCATCCTACTGGTCTGGAGCAAAAGAGGATTAGAATTATGCTAAAGAAGTATGCTAAACCACAACATCTGGTAATACGGATTACCAAGAATTCCATTAGGGTGAGATTCCATTCTAAGAACTCTTATCACAATTCCTATTAGAATTAACATCACATTTTAGAAACATGCCTCATGGCATTATGTTCAGATAATGATATTCTTACTTAAACTGGATGAACTTAGGGAGTTAAATGCAGCTCTCTGATAAAGCACAGAATGGTAAATTGGGTCCGGCATACCGTCTTCACTTACAATTTTCTTCTTCCAGGATGTATTCTGCTGTAGCTTATTGTTCAAAAGATCCAATGCTTTCCGGCGGACAGACGGCAGTGGGTTCTCCAGCAGCCCCCTGATTACAGCAATGAACGTCTCTGTGGGCAGCAAGGCATTGACCTAAATGGCAGTTTCACAACAAACAAAACAATTTTTTAAAAAGATCCACTCAGATTAAGACAGATTTCTGTTCACTGCAGAGCTTCCAGGCACTTACAGATCCTTTTTCTTATTTCTTACACTAACCTTTCAGGGAAGCATTACTAACCATGTTTATTTAAAAAAAGAAAAAAAAGAAAAAAAAAAAACCAGAAGCTGATGTTTCAAGAGTAACTGAACTGCTCAAAGCCTTGTAGTTAGATTTTGAACAGTGATCCTAATGTCAAGGCCAGTGATATTTCTAGTACCTACAGAGCTATTTAGGTACTAGATACTCTACTACTCTACCTAAAAAGGTATTTGTCTCCTATCTCGTTTGAATAAAGTAGAACATAATATAGTATTAGACGACTGAATATTCAAAGAATATTTACTGAGACACATGTTCTCATAATTGGTAGGGAATGCTTTTTCAGAAGAATTTCTTTCTAGCTATCAAGAGATTCTTTTTAAGAAAAATACGAGCTGTATCATATTAAGAAACGGCTACTGCCGTTTATTCTTAAAATAAAACTTTATATGTCAGATAGTTTCACAATGACACAAAAACAGTCAACAAAACAGCAGATGGGGAGAAATGAAAACCTACCTTATCTAACATGTCGTAAGCTTTGCTCAGCAGTGCCCGCCAAAATTTCACAGTTAGTTTGTCTGCATTTTTCTCCACAGACTGTGCTACAGCATTAATATAGCCAAGAACTGTTTCCAGCAACCTATAACAAAGGAGACTCTTATGAGGATTTTGTGCACTATTCCAGTTTTTTGATAGGTCGGAAATTATTTTCGAGTTAAAAAAAAAAAGTAACATACCTTTGTTCAAGGCCTTTTAAAACCTGAGGACCACCACTTTCAACTACCTAATTTTTAAAGACAACATCATATCATTAGAACAGTATGGAAGTTAGTAATAACATCGTGAAGACAGGAGCAGTAACTCATCTAAGGCTATTCAGTTCAAACTTCCCAGGAGCTGCTTTCTGACGTTACAATTTAATCAGGTTCGGATCACCCCCATCGTACTGTAATAACTCTGGTTCCTCTTACTTCAGCTGTTCTATTCTTATTGATGATACTCTACAGATACCTGTAGCTGTAAAGCACTACAAAGATTCAGAAAAACACAGCTGTCTATACTCAGTTACCCACTAATTTTCTGAAATGCTTTCCTTAGCTCTTAGCTAATTTTAAGACATTCAACTTTATAGATACAGGTGTAGTCCCCGGTGTACTGCTCCCGCTTTCTTTCTCCCAGTACCCAGCCCCACAAACTTGAACCTGCCATTGAATGTAGTCAGAGTACACAGCAGTTAGCAACGTGCTCTTCTGGGAATATGGGAGTTCTGAGATCTGTCTACGGGGACTCATGTCATCCTAATGCTTGTTAAACTGCACACAGTGCTCCTTGCACACACCACAGGACACACGATGCTGTATCTGCTCATCCAACTCTGTTTACCATGGACATTTCTGTTTATGTCCATTTTTTCTGCTAGTAAGAACGTTAGAAGAGAACATCTGTGTACATCTCCCTGAACGAGCGGGCACGTTTCTGTAGCGCACATCCTCAAGAAAGGGAATGGCTAGATCAGAGGACATGCACATCTCCAGCCTGACTGGAGGCTACCGCGTGCTTTCTCATGTCACTGTCCGGAGACCTTATGCATCACTGTGGACACAAATAATCGTGTGCCCACAGCCTTGCCACTTCTTGGTAGTAAGAGCTTCTAAACTTCTGTCAATCTGATGCACAACACAGTGGCATTCCCATTTAATCTCCAATTTCCTTCCTATATCCTTCCAATTTCCTTCCAATTTCTTTCTGGTTTCCCAGTGCATAGGGAGGTTATTCTGTTGCATGTTAATTGGCCATTTCTGATTCCTTTTCAGTGAATTCATGTTCTCTGCCAGATGTTCTAAGGGGAACTGAATTTATGAACTTTATGCCTGTGGCCTTCTTTTCATTTTCTTTATGGTGGCTTTTTGTTGAACTTTTAAAGGAATTCTTCTCCATCCTCTGGTCACACTGTTCTCAATTTTCTTCTAAGTGTTCCTTTTCACCCTGAAGTCAACTTTTAATCTACATAAAATTCTTTTTTATATACCGTGTGAGATAAGTCTTCCTTCCCCAAATGGAAAACAAATCCTGCCTGCTCTAATTACAGGACAGTCCTCTTTCCCCAACTACTTCGTAAAGCTCCCGCCACATTAACACCTTTCTTCCGTTCGTGTAGGTGTGACCCCTGATTGCTCTTGCACCACCACTGTCCTTGGCAAGCGGATCCATAGTGTGTCCACCTTAATTCCTATCAAGCAAGCTTGCAAAACTATTTATTCTAGGAGTTTGGTAACCATGTTTTCTGATTCTTAGACTCCATTCTTTTGCTGAATAGAAAATAGAAATAGAACAGAAAACAGAAACAGCAACGGGACAGGAAAGGACATCCTTGTTCCAGACTTTACAAATGTCTGTTTCATTAAGAAGTGTGATATAAACCAGTTCCTGGTATCTTCATTAGGCCAAGGAAATTCCCATCCATGTTGGAGGCTAAGAGGATTTTTCTTAAACCATGAATAAGTACTGAATTTATCAAATAATTTCTCTATAAATACTTCAATTATCATATGGTTTCCCCTGTTGACCTGCTCATGCAGTACACACAGAACACAGACTTTGTAATGTTCAACCACTCTGATGTTCCTGATCCTAACTTCTCTTCATTTTGTTTCTGTATTTCCTCCTTCCTGTGTGTAGTTTAACACACAAACAGGAAGACATATAAGTCACAGGTACAGAGCTTGCTGTATGCAGATAAAGAAAAGAGCCTATAATTATAAGCACTTCAGAATCCTTCCTCTACTTGACCCTCATTATTACCCTTCGTATCCTTCCCAAAGGTAAACAAACACTGTCCTTACTTCTAATACCACAGATTTGTCCTGCCTGTTTCTGAACTCTATACAACTGGCATTAGGGTGTATTCTTTTGTATCTGCCCGCTTTCTTTTACTATTACCTTTATGAGATTCACTCTGTCCATTTATGATGACAGACACTTTATCTATTGTTAACAGACACCTGGGTTGTTGCCAGTTCTGGGCTACCACAAATACTGCTCTTCTGAGTGTTCTTCTCAATGTGTTTTAGCACATCTGCTAAATATACGCTTATATATTTCTGTTGGGTAGACAGGCATACCTTGGAGATACTGTAGGTTCAGGTCCAGACCAGCACAATAAAGTTATCACAGTAAAGTAAGTCAAATGAATTTTCTGGTTTCCCAGTGCATGTAAGTTTTATTTATGCTAACTGTAGTCTATTACATGTGCGATAGTGTTTTATCTAAAAAAGCAATGTACCCACCTTAGAAATATCCTATTGCTAAAAAATGCTAACTTCACCTGAGCATTCAGCAAGTCATAATCATTTATCACAGATCACCATACCAAATATAATGAAAAAGTTTGTGAAGTGATCAACTGCTATTGAAAAAATGGTGCTGGAAGACTTGCGTGATGCCACAAGCCTACAATTTGTAAAAACTACACACTATCTGTGAAGCACAGTAAAAGGTATGCCTGTGGCCCACTGGAGAATGGACTACAGAGTAGCAGGGTTTACATGTGTACAACCTTAACAGGTCATGCCAAATAGTTTATGGTAAATTCTACCATATTTTTTCTATTATTTTTTAAAGGCCTGCCTCATGTTTTTATATTTGCTTTTTACTAGTTTAAAAGATAGTTCCTTGGGCATCTGGGTGGCTCAGTTTGGTTAGGCAACTGCCTTCGACTCAGGTAACGATCCTGAAGTTCCGGGATCGAGTCCCATATCAGGCTCCCTGCTTGGCAGGGAGTCTGCTTCTCCCTCTGACCCTACCCCCATCTCGTGCTCGCTCTCTTTCAAATAAATAAAATCTTAAAAAAAAAAAAAAATAGTTCCTTCAAAAAAAAAAGAGTAATTCTCATCATAAATACATTTAAAGAACACATCACCTTTCTGATAAAATGGCTGGAAGCCAGGAGCTGAGACATGAAGGACACTGACAAGAATTTAAAATGCCGCAGTTGCTTGCTAGTGTGAGTGTCTACATTAAAAATCTGTAGCATTTCTTCTTGTGATTCGCTTTTAGTTGATACTGCTTTGGAAACAGCTTCTGAAAAAGAACAAGACAAGTGACCTCATTCATCTTCATGTGAAATCTTTAGAAAGATATAAAGAGAATGGTACATGGGATATAATTTTGAGTGGAATTTGTGAAATCGGAGCCAGTTTTTCCTCTTCTGGATTAGTAAAAGATGCGTACTTATCAACATATCCAAAAGTCCTGAGAAGAGAGTATGTAAGACAAAAACAAACCAACAAAAAAACCCAGGGCAACTGAGACAAGCAAATGAAAGACAAAAACACTACAAAAGGTGTCTTTAAATGTTGCCTCCATTCCCAATCCTGAAACCTCAGAGGCATTTACTTGGTGGCCCACAACAGAATGAAGGAGGGTGCTCTCTACCTTCAACATTTAATTTTAAAAGTTCACAGATGTGTCTCCTAAAACTCTGTAGAATCCCGTATCCAAATTTATCTAATATAAAAGGGTTTGAGGGGGCAGAAACTGGGAGTCCACAGGGGGCCACTTATAAAACACTGTCCTAGAGTGTGACTCAAATTAAAGACTTTTTCCATAAACAGGTCACTACATACAGCTCTCCAGGCTGGTCTGTCTCTACCACACCTAAGCCGACTGTATGATCAGACAAGCCACTGGAGGGTCAAAACAGCTAGCTATACAGAAAATAGTCCCCGTGGAGTTCTTGCTGCTCTGTTTCAAAGGGCAGAGAACTAAGAACACATCAAACCTTCTCTTAAACCAGTCCACTGATGCTGCAATTAGTGGAATTTGTTTCAAGACTTACATATACAGTAAAATTTTAGTATTTATTTATTTTTAAAGATTTTATTTATTTACTTGACAGACAGTAAGAAAGAGCACAAGCAGGGGGCATGGCAGGCAGAGGAAGAGGGAGAAGCAGACTCCCCACTGAGCCGAGAGCCTGACATAGGGCTCAATCCCAGACCCTGGGATCATGACCTGAGCCAAAGGCAGAAGCTTAACTGACTGAGCCACCGAGGCACTCCTAGTTATCAAAGTTGTGTTGTTGTTTTACTTCCTGTATCTTCACAAATATTTTATTTATTTTTTTTTGACAGAGAGAGATCACAAGTAGGCAGAGAGGCAGGCAGAGGGAGAGGGGAAGCAGACTCCCCGCTGAGCAGAGAGCCTGATTCGGGGCTCGGCCCCAGGACCCTGAGATCATGACCTGAGCTGAAGGCAGAGGCTTAACCCACTGAGCCACCCAGGCGCCCTATTCACAAATATCTTAATGGGAAGACAAGAGACAGCTAATAAGTTCCTGCAGACCTGCTGTCATTTTAGCATAATGCATCCTGTACACCTGTTAATACTCCACAGCCAACACATCCACAAAAGCACAGCAGTATAGAAGCCAATGAGTGAGGAGAGGTCAAAGTCCTACTTTCTACTTTCCACAAGGATTTGAGAAGACATGCAATCATACACTTAAAAATTATTAAGTTACTTGCAAAAGATCCTTCTAGAGATGTACTATGTGCTCTAAGAATAACCTGCACAATCTTCTCCTTCTCTTGATCTTTCAGATTAAACAATAATTAACACCTGATTATGCTTACCTTCTTTTTCCTCTGGCAACTTTATTAAGTACTGAAGAATATTCATCAAGCTTTGTATTTGATGTTGGACACTAAATTCACAACAGACTGAAATCCAAAACTCAGTGTCTGCCTCTAAAATAGCATCCTGTACAGAGAAGAGAAATAGGTAATAAAACTATACCTATCAAATTTATGTTAGTTAAGTACACATTAGGGAAATATTTTAAAAATATTTCTTAGCATGTAGCAAAGGCATTACATACTGTTCCTTAGAGTCATCCCAGATGAAGGAGTTACTGAGTATCCTACATAAAAAAGCCAATTTATGAGAACTATGTGGGCATGATTCCAGAAAAATCTGCATTGTGATTTCTAGCAGAACTGAATGTGCTCCTTTACTTAGAGTAGTTCTAGATCTATTCCCAGATCTCTGTCCAAAATGTCATTTAAAAGCAGTCCTTGACCTGCAAGTTCTGCCCTCATCTATGCAAACAGGGCTCTTTGAAACAATCCCCAGTGTTGTAACAATTTTGATGATCCTGACACTCCTCCCCTTCCCCATGAAAGGCCTTCAAAACCATTTTCAAGAGACACAGTTTAATTACTTTATAGCTGTACTTTGTTAGGCTTAAAACAGAACCACCTAGCATGGGACTACAGACCAGTTCTCAAGAAAATCAAATCACCCAGAACAAATAATTTGTTGCTACTGAGGGTATTTAGAGTGCCACAGGCTCTGAAAGCAATTGTAAAGAATGTCAAAAACATCTTTAAAAACGGTTCTGAGCAAGTAGACATAAGCATCACCGGCCCCACACAATAACTGGAAAGTATCACAAAGTATCTGTGAAATATCAACATTTCCTTCTAGTCACTCCACCCTATACTCTGACCTTTTCTCCATAGGCAGCCACCAGCACTGTCTTAGTGACATACTGTTCAAAAAGCAGCAGGAGGAGAACCCAGAGGAATCTTTCTGCACCTAATGTATCGACAAGTTGAACAAGGATGGGCAGGCGCCTGTGCTCTGGAACGTGCGGCAGTGCGTCCACAAACACATTAATGATTTTCACCACGATTCCTTCCACATGTTTTGTGACTTCTACAGAGTCTCCGCCATCGGACTGCAGAACAGCAAGCAGGGACAATGAGTAGGAGCAAATAACCCTTTACAAGGAAGCTTTCAGGTAGACCTGGAAAGGCCTTCAGATGTGGCCCCCCCCCCAATCATCAAAAGAATGTGACTAATCAAGGACCTATACTAGTAAATATTCAGTGAGTACAGATTACATCCCAGGGACTGTATGGCCCTGAGGGGTATATGAGGTGTAGGATGTGAGCCTCGACCCAAAGAAGATTTATTGTCTGTATGAACAAGATTCATGTGGGGGAAAGATAGCAACAGGAGGTACTGAATGAGAGATGCCAAGTATGTGGCACTTACAATAAGTCTGCTCTCAGGCCAACTAGGAGCCTGCACCCATCTCTGGCCGGAGAAGAATGGGTGTAATCTGCATAAACAGAACACAGAAAAAGCCAACAACTCCCTGTTGCTTTCAGAATCATGTTCAAACCACTGAACTCTGGAATTGATACTCCAAATGTGGTTGCTGAATGAAAGAATGAATGAACCAATGCCCTCTACCTCTCCCTGTCTCAACACTGCACTCCACAGATCAATCTACGTTACATTCTTCACACACACACTGTACACATTCCTGGACCTCATCAAGCAAATCCTGTCCTTCATTCCTATCAGTTCAAACTACATTTCTTACTAAACTCTGTGGTCATCCTGGCCCACAGATGCTGTCCTTTATATATATATGTATTTTTTTAAAAAATATTTTATTTATTTGACAGAGAGAGAGTGGGCGCAAGTAGGCAGAGTGGCAGACAGAGGGAGAGGGAGAATCAGACTCTCCGCTGAGCGGAGAGCCCATTGCAGGGCTCGATCCCAGGACCCTGGGATCACAACCATAGCCGAAGGCAGCCGCTTAACCGACTGAGCCACCCAGGTGCCCCAGTGCTGTCCTTTATTCTGAACTCTTTCAGCACTGGCCTATTCAACTGGCATATGTGATACTGATGCGTAGTTATTTTTAATATCTGTGTCCTGTACTTGCCAACTTGTTGGACATAGAGAATATCAACCTAATACCAAGAGTAAAAGAAGATGGTGCTGTATGGCCATCCCTGGAATGGTCAATAATGTGAGGAAGACATTAATAACAGGTGGGAGTAAACAGAAAATTCATGCAGATGACCAAGCTCTTTCATCTTTAAAGCTCCTTTTTAGTTTCAAGTAGTTCATCCTTACTGGCAGAGACTCAATCATCTCTGAGTACATGGCTCTTAGAGAACACTTGGAAAATGTCTGTTGAATTAACAAATTTGCCACTATAGCTCTAAAATGTCCTATCTCCACCCACCTGCATAATGGTATTATCCAAGTGCAATGTCCTGAAATATACAGCAAATTTAAATTCACTTTGTCAGAGTAACATTAAGCTCCACATATAGTTATACATTTTTAGCACAGCAAAACCAGCTATGCATGTTTATTCATACTTTTGGAACGGACATTGTTACTAATACTAATTCTTAGCTTCACTATTCTGAAATTTAAGAAGCACAAATACCTAAGCATTTCAGAAAGGCTTTTAATGCTACTTATTTACTTCTACTTTCATACTATGTAAAAAAATTTAAGACAAAAAAAAAAAAATACTGGGGCACCTGGGTGGCTCAGTCAAGCGTCAGACTCTTGATTTTACTAACTTGGGTCTTAATCTCAGGGTCATGAGGTCGAGTCCTGTGCTGGGCTCCATGTTGGGTATGGAGCACACTTAAACAAAAAACTACTGATGGTATAGACAGCTTACCTGAATAAGTGCTGGAATAACCATCTTCACAGTCTTGTTAATAACTTGAAAACTGTAAGTATCATCTAGACGCATGACATTGGCTCCCATAAATGTAAAAATAGACATGATGTTGTGTAGAACTTTATCCTGAAAGAAAATACATCTTTCAACATTTTCCATTTTAAGCATACCAAGTATCAATGATTCATTATAGCCTAGCAATAAAGGAAGACACAACCTCGTTTAAAAATGGGCAAAGGATTCCCAAAGACATTTCTCCAAAGAAAGATATGGTCAATGAGCACATGAAAAGATGCTGAACATTAGGCATTTAGGGAAATGCAAAATCCGTATCATAAGAAACTTCACACACCCTAGGACGACTTAACAGAAAAAAAAAAAAGGATCAACTAGCAGAGAGGGTTTGGATAAATTAGAATTCTCATACACTGCTGGTGGGTACAAAATCATACAGATGCTTTGGAAAACAGTCTGGCAGTTTTTAAGAAAATTAAAGTTAACTTCTGCCTCAGCAATTCCATTCCTTGGTATATACCAGAGAACTGAAAACATATTTATACAAAACCTCATAAACAATGTCCACAGTGCATAATTCACAAAAGCCAGAAAGTAGAAACAAAGATCTGTCAACTGACGAACAAATAAGCAAACTCTGGTATATACATACACTGGAATATTATTTGGCCATAAAAAGGAATACTGATTCAGGCTTCAACATGGATGAACCTTGACAACATTGTGCTAAGTGAAAGAAGTCAAGAATTAAAAAAGACACATATAGTAAGATTCCACCTGCAGGAAATGTCCACAACAGGTAAATCCATAGAGAGAAAGTAGATCAGTGTTTGCTAGGGGCGGAAATTATAGTGATAGAGGGAATAAAGAATGACTGCTAATGAGTATGGGGTTTCCTCTGGGGGTGATGAAAATGTTCTGGAAGTAGAGAATGGTGATGTTTATACAACTTTGTGAACATACTGAAACCAGTGAATAGTAGAACCTATTTAAATGGATGAATTTTATGGTATATGAGCTATATTTCAATTAAAGCAAAGAAAATATATCAATGATTCTTAATTGTTTCTCGTTATCAACTCCTCTGAGGGCTACTGACTCTCTTCCAAGGAAAAAAGCCCTATATGCAAAAAATCTACCACATGATGTTTAGTATACTGAAAGACCGCTAAAGCTCACAGAGAACCCCAGGTTAAGAACCTATGACCTAAATCCCCAACAGGAAAAAAATTTTAATTATCCTCAAAAGATGTACTTCTATAAGGAACATATTTCTCTAACTGAGGTAGTTTATAATCAAAGTACTTTTTTTCATCTCACTAGATGAAAGCTGTCTGAGGATAATGGGATGGTAATTTTTTTCAAGAAACACTAATACTAATGCTTATCAGTTACATGGTGCCAGGCTCTGTGCCGAGTGCAAACCATAAACTACCCAGTCACAGCCACACAATAATCCTATGAAGAAGGTTACCATTATAGCCATTTTACAAAAAGAGGACCTGAAGCTTAGCAAGATCAACCAGCTACAGTGCCACAGCTGTTAAGAGACAGGGCTAAGAGTCCCACCAATAAGACCCAAAGTCCACTGAATTCAGACCAGTGAGCACTTAAGCATTCCCACTGAAGAAAGAAAATATCAAAATACCTGCTAAAGTCTCAAATCATTAATACTTACAGGAAATATTCCAGCCACAGTACCCAAAAGTAAAAGGGCATGGTGATGGGTCTGCGGCATCTCTGAAACACGAATGCACTGAACAATCAATTCCACATTGAACTTCTCTTCATCCAGAACATCTAGAATGAGAAAAGAAAATCTCTAAGCGGGAGGTACATTCGCACGCAAAGCAAGTAATCCTTCCATCCTTTCCTTTCCTCAAAGTACATACCCTTTGGTATTTTGCTACCATCTGGAGACAGTTTTTGGCAGATGTTGAGCAAACAACTAAGAATTAATTGTTTGGTGTATTCCATATTTCCCTGCTCCGGTGGCAGAGGCTCTAAACTCCTTCAGGACCCCCAGGAAAAGACATAATGGGAAACAAAAGTTATACAATTTCAGTGATTAATAACCCCTGTCCAGAATACATATTTAATTAGGAATAACTAAAATATTAATATTAAACATAGCCTATAAAAAGATGCAAGATTCTAATTGATTTTTTTTCTCATGTGGGCAGGTGCTTTATGTCAAATTTTCTCTCTCTTCTCTGTTGCACTTTCCATCAACCTATTTGAAATCTTAGAGAACAACCTTGAGAATTATGTTGCTTTTCAGACAAAAACAAGTATCTACAATATAATGGCATACACTACAGCTATCTGGTAATTTACACCTAAAATACATAGTGAGTTTCACATTTTATCTTTAAAGTAAGGATGCCCCAAGGACATGATGCTGTAAGTTAAGCAGTAGGCTATAAGTGGAATGGTCATTCATTATACAACACAGGAGGAAGATCAGTTTGGGCACTGACAATGGGTACCTAACAACTGTACCTCTCAACTACAGTACTAGTTAAGCAAGAAAAGACTATATTTAAACAAGAATGTTAAGTAAGATGTGCATGAATTAGAATCCTATTCTCTCATAGATCAAAAGAAAGGCAAGTGTCAGTACCTTGACAGCATATTAAAGAGAGTCGGTATCAGTATCTGAGGATTTTTGAGTTTCTTTTTGTGCTGCAGTAATTCTAGGATGAGGGTTACTCTTTGCCAGTAAGAACCTCCAACTTCCAGAACAGATTCTAGATCTTGTGATTTTCTGGGAAACAGAGAAAATATTGGAAAAGCAAACACTACCAATGCAAAGTAAAAATTATCATACCATTTATGCCAAATTGATGAGTATCAAAAAATCATAATGGTTTCATAACATTTAAGACCCAGGGAATAAACAACATGTTTTCACTGCACTCCTAGCTCTTACTTCTGCTGCATTTTTTGTCTTCTCGTTTGCTGAATTGTCCCCAAGGACTTTGTTTTGTCTGGTGGCTCCAGTTCTATTCTGACTTGTTCAGCATTAACAGAAATCTGCAATATGAAGGAAGAATGACTGATGATACATTTCCATGGGATAAAATTAGAGAAATAAATGTTAACTTAAATGTCCATGTCCACTTTCACATTTTCCTAGGACTCTAGAGCCCAAACCAATCCCAATCCCCAAAGGCAAATGCCATTGACTATATCTATTTTTTTCCATATCCTAACAGCTGTATAAAGATGAGAATAACAACACACAAGTAGGAGTGTAGTATACACACTGCTCTGCACCTTAGTTTGTTTCACTTAGAAACCTAAGAAAATATGTAAAAATCCTGAGAGCTGCTGAATCTGGATACTAGGACTTCCCCATACTATTACCTCTTTGTGTGAACTTGTTTTCTGTGTTTTTTAACAACAAAACAAAGTATCTAAGTGGTTGTTCTGATGTACAGCTATGTTTTAATAAACACATAAAGCAAACAGCAGATGCTCAATTCCATTATATACGTGTCACCAAACAACTATTTAAATAAAGTATAACTTGTACTCCACTGAACATCCTTGCATAAAACAGGTAGATGCCATCTCCTGTGAGTAAGATCCAAACTAACACATACCCAAGCTGGTTAAAACTATAAGTACTTTACAAAATAAAAATCATGGTGGAGACTAATAATTTCATTTTGCACTTCTCTATGAGCTACCTGTCCATAATTCTTATTTATGCTAACGTCTGACATTCTAAAAGCACTGGATATCAGAGGCTGGTAAATTATGGTGTCACTCGGAAGAGAACAAACATTAATGAACAAATTATAGAAAATGTGTAACTTACCCCTTTAAAAACACTGCTAACAGTCTGAGCACAATATGAATTTTTACAATTCAACAATAAATCAAACAACATGCGCAAAAGCCTTTGCTGAACTTTTTCATCTGATATGGCTGCAAAAAATGGCTTTGTAATCTAGAGGAAGAAAAAAGGCAATTGAGCTCAACAAACAAATGTGAATCCCAAAAACAACCTTTAAACTGTTCTTACTTATGATGTAATATTATTCCCATTTTGTCAGCTAAAATGCAGCTTCACATACATGTGTATCACTCAATTTTGCAATAGCAGGCCAAATAGATCATATTCCTTTTAAAATATGTCCATTCTGGGCGCCTGGGTGGCTCAGTGGGTTAAAGCCGCTGCCTTCGGCTCAGGTCATGATCTCAGGGTCCTGGGATCGAGGCCCGCGTCGGGCTCTCTGCTCAGCGGGGAGCCTGCTTCCTCCTCTCTCTGCCTGCCTCTCTGCCTACTTGTAATCTCTCTCTGTGTCAAATGAATAAATAAAATCTTTTAAAAAATTAAAAAAAATAATAAATAAATATGTCCATTCCACTTTAGCTTCTCCAAGCAAAACACTACAAAATTTTAAGAACTTGAACATACTTTAGTTTCCGAAAAAAAGTCACTGACCTTTTCAAGAGCTGTTATCTGAATGGTTGGCATTCCTGTGCAAAGTTCCTTTGTTGTATGCACAGCTTTTATAAATATATCTAGACTCTTTGGGTCCTTATGTAAAAGAGAAGCTGAATATTCATTATATTTTCCCAGAGTGAGATGTAAAATAATGGCCTCATCTTTCAGGACAGCTGTTGGCTCCTTCTGGATTTTTTCTAACAGTTGTTCAGCCATAGGCAATAGCTGAGAAAGCACCATCTGAAGTTGGAGAAATTTATTAGCAAACAGTTATCTATACTGACATCTATTTTTGCTTGTTTTACAAAGACATCCAAAGATACAATGTTGTAAGACTGGGAGTAAATTTCAGCTTTTTCTGAAACACTGCATGTTTCCTCAAACAGAACTTCCAAATTAAGTATGTGAACTCTTTAACAACTAAACCAAATGCCAGCACATTATGGCCTGTGGGCCAAATCCAGACACCTGTTTTGGTAAATTTTATTTACTGAAATACAGCCAAGCTCATGTTTACATAACTGGCTCCAGCTTTCCCAAAACAATGGCAGCCCAGCACCTGCAAGAAGAAAGACTGTGGAGCCCAAAGAACAAATATTTACTATTTGGTCCTTCACAGAACAAGACAGTCAATTCCTCATTTAAACTACAAGGGATGACACAAAGCTGAAAAATGCCATCTGTTTGCTGCCACCTGGTAAATCTAATCACATGGTTTTCACTCCACTGTACCCCTGCTTTAGTTCTCCAGGTTGTAGTCAATCTGAGACTGGTGAAGCATCCATGCACTTTGGAACAGTCTGCCGATCACACGTGCCTTCACATAAACCACTGACTGACAACCTCCTTTGTATCACAGGCCTCCCTGACAACATAATGAAAGCTATGGATTTTCCCCCAGAAAAATGTTCAAACACACACATTTTATGAATGAACAAAGGATTCTGGAATGTTCACGCTTATGTCCAAATATATCATCTTGTGGAGGATTTCCACCAGAAGACACAAACCAACAGTTTTCTCAGCAGTGCATCTTCAGTGTTTTTCCCCATTTTTTTTTAAATTCACTTCAAATCAAGTAAATTATTTAGGGATAACACACAATTTTAAAATAGAAAAAAACCCCATCAATACTTGCTTTTTGTGTCCTATATCTGTTTCTACATCCCAACACTTCCTCCTCCCAAATAAAAGAAAATTTTCACTTCTGAGTCCATATCTGTAACTCCTACAAGTGTTTTCCTCACTCATGAGCAGATACAATAGTGTTTAGTAACATTACATGGAACGTATAAGCCACCTGAATTGCACATACCTCATTGTTGACTTCCTGGAGTACTTTCACCAAATCTTTTGCAATGTAAGATGGGCAACTATATACACAACTGAGTAAGTTTTTCAAAGTTTCAGATAACTTCTGCTGAGATTTCAGTTTCTTTTCTTTCTGTAGTTCCTCAAATAAAGTAGCTAAATCCTAGCACACCGAAAAGAAAATTAGATAAAAAAGGGTTAAGGAACTACAAAGACTAAACGTACTAATTATATAAGATTCTTTTCCAAATCACGTGATACTAATAATTATTTTTCATTTCCCCTTGAAACCTTAACGGGAAATGGTATCAATACCTCTAAGTTAGCTTACTATCAAAAGCCAAATACTGGCCTTTTTGCCAAAGAAAGGGGAGCAGAACTGAAACATTGTACCGCTATCTTTTAAAAACAGGAAGAGAAAGTTGTGCAGATACTGACATCAATTTCTAAATTCAATGACTTAACTCGATCGAAATCCCTACAAAGCAAAATGTCAAAAGAGGACGAAACTGTTCACGGATATACATAGGCATGTGCACACAATCAATCTTCTTTGATAATGAGTTTACCTGAGCAACGAAGGTGGCATCTGAGGTGATCTCCTCTGTTTTAGGAACCAAATGATCAATTACCAGATGGAACTGAGACACCACTCCACTGAGGGACTGAAGACAAAGAATGGAGGCCCTTCGTACTTCTTTTATGTGGCTTCCCAGGTTAATGAGTAGAGATATCACCACTAAAACCAAAGGGGAAAATATTTAGCAACTTAAAAAACTGAAACTACTAAACTTAAATAGTACCAAAGGGTATGTCAAAGTTTTCCTCCTCACTCAAATTCTCTCTGAAGACCATTCACTGTTTACTCTTCTAGCAAAATGTTAGCTATATGCTAGTATATCCTTTAGAAAACACGAATGAAAGCAGAGCACACAATGTACACACATACACACAGAGGAATGATCACATTTCAATTTATTTTGATGTTTTCTACATAAGAGTGTGTATCTAAATTAAATCATTCATTTTTTTTAAAGATTTTTATTTTATTTGACAGAGAGAGATTACAAGTAGGCAGAGAGGCAGGCAGAGAGAGAGGAGGGAGCAGGCTCCCCGCTGAGCAGGGAGCCCGATGTGGGGCTCGATCCCAGGACCCTGAGATCATGACCTGAGCCGAAGGCAGAGGCTTTAAACCACTGAGCCACCCAGGCGCCCTAAATTAAATCATTCTTTTAAAACTGCATGGTTCTCCACTGTATTTTCTGTATTTTTTAAACCAGTACCTTGCTGGTGATTCAGTTGCTCCTTGTCTTTCAACATTACAACTGCTAAAACAAACATCCTGTACATACATCCTTCCAAATATGCAGAGTAAACTACCCAGGCTTTGCAAATATTTTGTCCTTAGTGGACACTTGTGTTTCTAATGCAGAAATTAGTCTAATTTTTCTTCTAGTTTTATACGTTGCTTAGAGAGGCCCTCCCCACACTAAGTTGTTCAAGTGTCTATCTCCATATTTAGAGGCCACATGTACTACATGTCTCTTCTAATGCTAGAGCTAAGTTGCATGTTATTTTTTTTTTTTAATGTGAAATCTTTAAGTCACACGAAATTTCTAAGGAATAAGATTGGAGTCAAACTTTTTATTTTTCCAAATGGCTAGCCAGATGTCCCATTTAATAATCCACCTAAGAATTCTACAACTTTATCATTCATACATTCTGTCAGTATCTGAAACAGCTACTTCTGCCAACTACTACTTCTAGAACCAAGCCCAGTAATAGTGATGAATTTAACAGGAATGCTTGTTTCCCCAACTCTGCAGTAAAAATGCTAGCTTTTGATTTGAGAAGTATTTTTATTACACCACTCTTATTTTGGTGTCACTTAATTAGAATTACTGGTTTTTATCTCATGCCTTTTCAGTTCTTTGGAAAATGATATGGGTTTTCTCCTTTAACATTGATATGGCTAATTATATTAAGAGTTTGTTATTTTGAACCACTTTTGTATTATTGGAATGAACTCTATTTGGGTAAATACTTGCTTCTTAAAAACATGCTGGACTCAGGCGCCTGGGTGGCTCAGTGGGTTAAAGCCTCTGCCTTCGGCTCAGGTCATGATCTCAGGGTCCTGGGATCGAGCCCCACATCGGGCTCTCTGCTCGGCAGAGAGCCTGCTTCCTCCTTTCTCTCTGCCTGCCTCTCTGCCTACTTGTGATCTGTCAAATAAATAAATAAATCTAAAAAAAAATTAAAAAAAAAAACATGCTGGACTCAATTGGCAAATATTTTATTTAGAAATTTTGCATTATTATTCAAAGCAATGTGGCCTATTGTTTTGTTTTTGTCTGGAAGCACTGTCAATTTTCAATGTTACGCTTGTTTTCGACAAAGCATCTGGAGGCTTTTCTTCATTCTATGCCCTGCTCAGTTCAACAGCACTGAAAAACCTGCTTCAAAAATCTGGTAGAGTGCATCTGTAACATCAACTGGATTGGGGTTTTTTGAAAAGATGTCTTTGGGATAAAAAGATTACCTAAACTCTTTTTATAGTAATTAGTTGTTTAAGCTTTATTCTGTGCTATCTACAGGGGCAAGCTGTGTCAACTTTTATTTTGCTAGTAATGATCCATTCCATATATTCTACTTCTGGAATGCTAAGAAAGAGCTCAACAAACCTTTAAACCTTTGAGAAGGTAAACTGAAAACTGGAAATCTTTCCTGGTCTCTGTAATGTTAACTCATAAAGTCAGAAACAAACAGCTAGAAAGCTGAATTCACACAAGGGGCAGCTTCAGGCCAAGATACTATTTGCTAGAATTCCCTGTATAATTCAAAAACAAATTCAAAGTACTAAATACTATAGTTACCACATTCAAGTAATGTACTGGAACTCAAAGTAAGCAAAAACTACCTTATTTAAATAATCAGCTTTTAGGAATCATCCTAAAAGGAATTATCCTTTTAGGAATGTTCTTCCGTTTAAAATCTGTGACTTCATTCTCCCACTTTACTTAGATTTAAAATAGTGTATTTTACACAAAAATTGAAAAAATACTGAGCTTTGGTTTTAAATATATAAATAAATTTACTATATTGATGAGGCATTATAAAACCAAAGGCAGTCCACTTTTTACAAATGAAGTTAAATATTTATTCACCCAACAAAATTTGCTCTATGTAAGACTGAGCTGGAATAAGTATCTGCACAGAAAGCAATAAATGGTGGTAGATTCCCAAGCCACTGACAAAAGATTTAATTCATATTAACACCATACTATATTAATATGGCAATACCTTTTTTCTTTTGAAAGGCATAACATTTTTTTGTAAACGATTAAAAGAAGTATCAGCCAACACTTCCTGGACTCCTCACAGACAAGATATGCATAGAAGCTCACTGTGTACTCAAAGAGGAGAGCACGGAGGACAGGTGCAATGGCTAAATGACCTTCCACTTTAACCCCCTGGGACTCTAGTGTGCAGTCCTTGAGCTTCCCAGTAGAACAAGGTGCATCTCTGTTTTCGGTGGAATACTGTGACATTTCTAAGCAGCATAAACGCAAAAGTACTTTAGGAAGAAGTAAAGTAACAGATGACAAGGAAGGGGTAGACAGATCATGACCTGAGCCAAAAGCAGAGGCTTTAACCCACTGAGCCACCCAGGCGCCTGATAACAAACATTTCATACTTAAGCAGAAAATCAAAATAGTTATGATCTCTAAATAAAATATACATACCTTTATGAAAACTCCCCCAAAACAAAAAATAACCATTTTAAATAAATCAGGCTACTACCATACAATGGAATACTCTGCAGACATTTTAAAATAAATTTTTATATAAAGTACTACTATAGAATACTTATAATATTTAATACTTTAAGAATTAGTTTAAAAAATGATCAGGAGGGTCTTTTCATCCAAAGGGGGGAAAAAAACTGAAAAAAACCTTAAAGTAAGTCTACCTAAAAACAGGGACAGCAATTTTACAGTAAGTAGTAAAGAAATAATTATATTCATGGGATTTTATTTTGTAAGTAAAACTTGAAATCTACGTATGTACATTACCTTGTATTTAACAAAATTTTGCTTACAATTATAATTATGTGCTCTTTCACAGAGCTAATGAAAGATAAACACTGAGAAATTGTTTTGGGAAAAGCATATGATCATTCACTTTACTTTCACAGAACATTTATAAAAAGCAATTTTAGAATTAAAAAAAAAATCTAGAACACCCTCAAATTTCCCAAGGGCCACTCTTATTCCTTTGACATTAAAATCATTCTAGTTTGAAGTATCAATCATATCTACCATCCTTATCAGTTCTCTCATCTTTAATCGCTACAAGGTCTAATTCTGCCAGATCCTCTCATTTTGTCAGCAGCTTTTAAGTACTTATTTTCCAGTATCATGTTCATCAACTTCATGAAATTTACAAATTTCACTTCTTCAAAAAATATAAATTTGGGGGTGTTTTATTAGTGAGTGCCCAACCTGAAAACGAGTTACACTTGAAAAAGAGACAAATCCAAAAAGCTTGTCTGAGTGGAGGCCCATTTTGTAAGTAATAAGATGAATACAGAACTGTATTAAATGCCTGGCTTCTCCATATAACCCTGTACTGCTGAAACGCAGAACATGAAGAGTTGAATGCAGAACAACCCATGATTAATCATTTGCCATTTGTACTATCTATTTTGGTGATTAAAAGTAGTTTATATAGGGGTGCCTGGGTGGCTCAGTCAGTTAAGTGTCTCCCTTCAGCTCAGGTCACGATCTCAGGGTCCTGGGATTGAGCCCCATGGCGGGCTCCCCTCCCTCTGCTCCTCCCCACCTGCTGGTGTGTGTGCTCTCTCTCTCAAATAAATATCTAAAAAAAAAAAAATATATATATATATATATATATATGGTTTATACATACATAATTTATATGTATATACATAAATTACACATACACATAGAGAGCAGAGACTACACCGTAAGTACTCTATTTAAACAAAAAAATTAAAAAGAAATTCTCCCAACTACAACCTACATAAATTACATTTAGAGAAAGCATTAAAGTTGGTCACGACAGAACATAACATGCTACTCACGATACCTGGAGAAGATACAGATGCCAGCTGATGTTTACTCTGTGCCTTCTGAGCAGAGAGCATCTCACAACCTATGTAAAGAGCTTGAGTCTGCAGTGCTGCTTTCACACTGCAGTTAAGTGGATTTGAAAGGCTAGATCCATATGTCCATAAAACAGAAAAGAACTTGAATAACTGAAAAATATCTTCTAGATGCACCTAAATTAAATTTAAAAAGACAGTGAAGTTTAATTTTTACTTACACTTAGTTGGTTCCAAATCCTCTTTTCACTAGTGTACAATTACAGAAAACACTTGGTTGCAATGATTTGCCCTGTCCCATGACTTAAAATTTTCCATACTTATTTTAACCAATGAGAAGTACGTAAAAGAATCCAAAGGATTCGTTATAATTTTGCATCTGAACACATCGAACAACAGTAACGACATGAGAGAATAAACAGAAAACCAGACTCGTGATGCTGGGGAAACCTCGTTAAGAAAGAATTCCAAGGTGGAGTAAGCGTCACCAACGGTGCCAAATGCTGCTGAAAGGGGTAAGACAAGAACAGAGACTTGACTGCTGGACCTGGCAACACGGAGGTCAATAAAATTTCTTAAGTGAGTTGCACATGTTAACTCACCCCCCTGAATAGCAGTTTCTCCCTGGTAATGGAACTGTGATTAGTAAATACATCACAGGCCTAACACACTAGTAGGCATGCAGCAATGTTAGTCTCTGGCCTACTGACTTGTGTCGTGACGATACCACTACTTCACAGGGCCCATCCCATGTACATTACCACATACTCTGTGCTGTAAAAACTTTCATTTTTATTAAAAAACTGTCATAACTAAAATGCTCTGCTATATCTTCTGAAAGAGAAAAGTATGCCTGAAAAAGATGAGCCTAGTACCTTTATGAAAAGTTTCATCAGAACCCTAAAATGAATGGCATCAGCACCACTGAGTATCATCTCAAAGAGCCCAATAAGCAAGTGCAGGTAGGCTCTGCTGTCTTCTTTCAGCTGCTCAGGATTCCACCATATATCATCTACATGGACATGAAGAGAAAGAGAATCGATGAATAAACTTGTGTGTGAACACAAGTTGCTGAGAACTTTTCACTCAAAACAAAGAATAGTTGTGGAGAAAATAATTCAGTTTTCTAGAGTATCACATTCAAAAGTCACACTTTGTCCTACCTTTAGGAAAAGATTTAGGACCCTTTAGTGCATGAATAAAATTTTTCAGTGAGAATATAAGTAAAACAGAGTCCTCCACAGCAACACGCTGGGCCATATTGAGCTGCTCTATGTAATGTGCCCACAGTTCCACTGGTATCTCTCTGTCCATCATCAGCTCAAAATGCCACTCTGAGGGGATTTCCTGAAATGGTAAAAAAAAACAAAGAGCATAAATATGAAAAAGTTCTGAATATGGGTTATATACAGGGGAACTGCAATGGATAGAGATTGAGTAATATGCAAAATTTCGTCTCTATGTGCATTTAAGTGAGGAAAGGATTAATAGCTTTAACCAAATTTGTATTTACAAAAGATTCAAGTAAGTTATAGTTTTATTTTATCTGCATTTTCTTGAAACACATATCTAAAAACAAATGTTATCCATATAAATTTGGTTTATTGAATGGCACACTTCTATACAGAAAGGAGTTGGATTTCCAGGAGACCCTTAAAGGGACCTTTCCTATGTCACATACTTACTTCTAAGGGGGTGAAAATAGTTTTAAACAAGTAGCAAAATCTGACGGTGTTTAAAATTATACAGCAGATACTAAAAAGCAGCATGAGAAAACATGAAGAAAAATGATAAACAAGACCCTGTACAGGAGAGCACAAAGTAATAACTTGGAAAATAACCCAAAGCCAGACTTTTGAGAAAATGTCTCTAGTGAGGGATTTCAATTAAATTTTCTAACTCACTACCTACTGCTACCCAAGGCTGCTTCACATTTCACCCCTAGTATCCAAAGATTTAGCATTTCAGCCTCCAATTTTCAGAGTTGCTGTGATTAACAGGCCTGGCTGCCACTTTACCCAATGTTCCAGAGACTTTACACTCCTTACCACTGCAGTAATGACACTCTTAAGCTTCTTTATTTTTTTCTGCAACAAACTGAAGACTCTGATCGCAAATGGAAAGTGAGTTTCTTTTAAAGATGAACAGCAAGAAACAAGTACAGCCATGATCACGTGAAAAGTCACTTTCTGCTTCAGGCTAAAGCACTCCTTTTCCCCAATGTTTATTAAATCCTCCACCTTGAAAAATAAACATACTCCATTACTGGCAGCTCTTCACTGATTTCTAAGTAATAATAAAATTAAATAATTTCAGAATTATAATGAATGTAATTGCATCTGGCAACTAGATAAATGCTTTAAAACTATACACCTAATACCCTGACAAAGGTTTATTTACTAAAGCAAAAAAAATCCTTTTAGAGTTTGTTATTTTAACAAAAGATATAACTTTATATTTTAATGATAGGAACAGGAAAGCAAAAAAGTACACACTTCTTATTAGTCCAATGTAAAATCACAAAAAAATTATATAAAATGTAGAAGATTTCAAACACTCTGCAGAACATACTATGTAACACTATACACGTTTAAAGCATAACAAAATAGTCAAAAAATGCACAAGTTTTTAAAAAAAATCTAGTAAACCAAACACTGAGAATCCAGTAAAACTGTAAGAAGTCCAAGGGTGGTCTTTGATAGCATACGTACCATCTTTAACATTGAAGAAGGATCACCTGAGCTTATATTATCAGCCAATAACGCAATCATCTTCTGATTTGCTACACCAATTAGTTTTCCTGACTCTGTGCTTTCAATCACATTTTCAAGAGCTGTTAAAAAAAAAAATTGAAAACAGAGGACCCTTATATCACCAATACTCACCTAAATAATTCTGTAGAGTAAGAAATTTAGGCAAAAGTTTCACAGTTTTCCTATGAAGGTTTGCTCTCTATTTTTCCTTTTATCCAATTCTGAATCTATCTGTGGGTCAGTTTCGTTTTCATTGTTGTTGACTGTTGAAAAACATGGGAATGGGGTTGCCAACGCCCCTCCCTACCAGTCGAAAATCTGCACATATCCTCAAAAACTTAACTACTAATAGCCTACTATGGACCAGAAGCCTTCACATGACATAATGTGAACAGTTAACACATCTTTAAAGTTCTATGTGTCATATACTGTATTCTTAAAATATTGTAATCTAGAGAAAAAAAAGTACTATTTAAATAATCATAAAGAAGAAAAAATGTATTTAGAGTATTGTATTTATCAAAAAATATCTGCATTTAAGTGAATCCGTGCAGTTCAACCCTGTGTTGTTCAAGAGTCAATCATAGGTTTTTCTTTTTGACCTTGGCAAAAATTTTTAAAAATCTTGCTGACACAGATCACAGCAAACATGATTTCAAATAATGATTAGAGCTAACTTTTAATTATACTTATCTTCTTTGTAAAGTATTTAAAGTGGTTTTTTTTTTTCCTCAAGGGCAACCGAATTTCTTACCTTCTTTCCAGCCTCTTAATACAGGGTGCAGAGAGCAAATTCCTGATTTCGATAAATATATAGCAATCTTCGTATCAGCAGATTCCATATCATCACTGACAATAATCATAAATGGCAGCAGATGCACCACAACCTGATTTGACAACTGATCATTTTCACTTAGTATCTCTTCCTTAATTAGTATGTCTGCTGCTACCTCAAGCACCTTGTACCTGAATCACAAACACATTTGGTTGAGACCCATTAGAAACTTAAATTCAGCAAAAAAATTATTACATTGTCAGTTCAACTGACACTATCCTCATCTCCTCACCAAACATGTTATGCAGAGACACCTAGACAACGACTCAAAATCCATGCTAATAAGGGCGGTATTTGGGACAGTAATTTTAAACTGCTAACTCTGTCAGATCTTTTTTTTTCTTGAGAAATCATTAGATTAACTATAACATAAAACCTATATCTCAAGATGTATCTCAACTCCACTAGAAATGAAGCATTCGCTCATAAGTTAAAAAAATATCTGAACACATACTATATGCTAAGAACTAAATATGACAGATACAAAAATCTGTAAGACATGCTCTCCTCCCTCAGGAGCTTTGGTCATTTTTTCCACACAAAGATGCTTAGACACCAAAAAGAAAGTAACTAGAGCACATCAAACACTACAGAGGGCAAACCATGTGTCTCTGAGCTTATTTTAATATGTTTACTTTTAATTATAAACATACTACCCTTGTAAAAACAATCAAATAGAATTATATAAAACAGAAAATTAAAACTGCTTCCTACCCTACTTCCCAGATTTCACCATTTATGTCACCCATTATATAATCTCTCCATTTTATTAAGAAAAATTTCAAACATAGAGAACAGTATAATGAATCCCCACAAACCCTAATTCTTTTTATAATGCACGAGTTAAATTATGATCTGTTCCACTACCATGAGCAAAGGGTCATGTAACTTATAAGATGCAGAAATGTAAAGAAAGAAAATAAAACTGAAACTGATACAGAATTCTGTCAATTCAAAATAGTATGAGAAATGAATACATACCATTGCCTATTTTTTGAAAGTTCTGCTCTTTGAAAGAGGTTGAGAAGATTTGAAACTGTCACTTCCGAACTGAAATATTGTTTGAAAATCTAAGGGGGAAGAAAGGTACATAAGTAAATTTTCACTTGCTTCAGATACATATGGTGCTTGTTAAATGAACTTTAATAATGAATTATAAAGAATTTATCTCCCAACAGTCCTCATAAAATTTCAAAGCTATAATTATAAGAACAATTTCTCAAAAGTGGCATTTATGAGACAATTTTCCATGATCCCAAAGTATTTACTATTGATAAAAATTCACAAAGCATCGCCTTCTTAGCGGAGTGGGCAGCGCGTCAGTCTCAAAAATTCACAAAGCACTTTTCCCTTTTGAAGAACTTCCCTATACATAAAGCTGTGCAGTCTAATTTTTCCCATAAGCTTTCCTTAACCATGCTTAAGTCTATGCTCTCAGGAGAACAAATCCCAATGAAGGAATAATTTCCAAATATGTTCCTGCCTAGAGCAGAGGATCACCTGGGTAGGAAAGAAAGTATTTACCAATTGCGTATTTCAACAGACAAATTCACTCACCTTGAAAGCATTTATAGCTGACAAAACAACATCTATGCTGTCATCACCTAATCGGGTTAAAACAGCTTCTTTTATGAAAGACTCATCGACACTCTCCTAAGCGAGAGAAAAAAATATATAAATTTGGTTGTTGCTAAAACCTCTAAGAGTTTACACTAGAAAGAAAGCTTAGTTTTATGAAAAGCATTCCCGATTATCAGTCAAGAAATACAGGCTCTACCCTAGACACAAACTCAAACGCTCTAAGCATACTTGCACTGAACTACATAATCTCTAAAGGGTCTTTTTAGATGAGTAATTATTTGGTACAAACTTTTTCCAATTTCTATTGAGCATACCACAGAATATGTGTAATACAAACATAATTTTTGCATTAAGAAGTTCGTCTTCTTAAATAAGAGCCTGGATAGCAAGAGTGCATATACTAAAGCGACTGGTTTAAATCCGAGCTCTACCACGTACCAGCTGTGTGACCTGCAGCAAGTTACTTAACCTTTCCAGGGCTCACTATTCTCATCTATCAAAGAGAGCTAATAATAGTACCTGTCCCAAAGGACTGCCACAAAATGAAATAATACCTGTCAGCGCTTAGAACAAAACCTTATACATTCTAAGTACTGTCAAAAGTTAGCTATCATTATCAAGATTTTTACGAGGATAAGGACATCTGCTGAGAAGCCAGCTTCCAGTCTGTCAAAAAGACATATTTTTCTTAATCAACAAAAAAAAATAAAGCATATAATCATTCAAAGTAACAGAAAAGACTACAAGCCAACCTGAATATATCCCTACCTGTAGGTGGTGAAAAAAATATAAATAATGCTATAAAAAAGTAACAGGGAGATAAAACCCAAATCCCTAATTCACAAAACTGAAGTTCAAGTGTCATGTATCAAATGTCACCAAATTTCCTCTAGAGCTAACAAGTAGCCTAATATCTCAATCTGAAATTCTAAAATAGAATCTATGTTCTGTCACTGATGGAGAAAGGAAAGTAAAATCAAAGCATGCAGAGAAAGACAGTAACTGTAACAACAAAACTAAAAACTGAAAGGCGGATGTATACAGTGCCCTTTACTGAAAATCTAACCAGATCCAGAAAAGGAAGGGGGAGGTGGGGATTAAGAGTTAAAAGAAGGCTGGAACAGCTTCAGGAGTATTAGAAGCTTCCAGGAATCCCTTTTTCATTCTAGACACTGGAATCTTCCCATCAAAACAAAGACCAATATTCAGTAGTTTAATTACCAAAAAAAAAAATCAATAGCACATACTTACCAGCAGTTTGTAAAACATAACTTTATGCCAGATCAGAAATGAATCAAATCAAGCAAAAGATTATAAATCTGAATACTACAGCAACCATTTTTAAAGAAATATTCTCACAGATCCTAATGCTGCTTTTATCATTTACAGATCATTTTAAAATTAACTCTAAAATATAAAATAAAAATATTAAAAATATAAAACAAAAAAATTTAAGTCCAATATATAAAAACCCTATAAAACCAATAAAACTCAAATTGAAATGTATTTACTATGGTAATTATGATAAGTTGAATTAAATTCTACTTTTGATATGAATCTGGATCCACGAACCATGACACAAGTTCGAGTTCAGCATGTTTGTATTACTCTACTACATGCCATGGGGCAACAACTCTAGGACCACTTTTCTTTATTCCAGAAATTTTCCAAATATGCAAACAGTAGTATATATACGAGAGGATTTCAGATATCACACAGATGAACACTCCCATTTCAACTACAGTCTATACCACTTAGCTCTTCAAACCCATGATTTGATGGCTATGTAAAAACAATGAGTCCATTCAAAAGCAAGAGAAAATTTTTAAGAACATAGTATCAGTAATAAGCAAACAGCAAAAATCGTGAAGGTATTGTTTGAATGCCTAAAGTCTGTAATGATTCAAATGAAGCAGTATTTTTCATAGTACTATAAAATATCATTTTGGTATAAAGACATTATTTACAAATAAAGTCAGCCTTTGTATTTACTATTTGCAGCCACCAAAATGTGAAACACAAATACAACTGCAGGTACTGAGATCATGGAACGATGTTCCAAAAGTTCTCATTTCCGTGTCCCCAAATACATTCATACTGAACTTGAGACTATCAAAGTCAAATTTCAAAACTAAACATTCTCAATTTGTGAGCCCCTGTAAATAATCTAGAAATTCTACTCTGAAAAACACTAAACAAAATAATAACCCGCAACGTGGAAACATGTGAAGATAGTTGTTATTAGAGCATACACAAGTTTAAGTGCTGCCTGTGGCATGTATGGTCCTAAATCTTTGTCCTATGCACTCTCATCTGCTTTATTCATCTTATGCCTGTAATTACACAATATCAATTATAGTTGGTAACTTCAATTTCTTATTCTAGAATGACACTGTTCACCACAAGGATAAAAATATCACAAATGAAGCTATTTGATACAAACCTCTGATGTTTTCATATTTTTCAGGTGATTAATGGCCAGAAGTCTGACAGGGGCAAGTGGATGATTCAGACTGAGCATCAAGGAGGTATCAGAATCTGCTAAAAACTATAGGATTCATCACAATCATCAAATGATTTCAATTAAATCTGAGCAGCATCTGATCAAGAATAAAAACTAGAGAAAACCATCCCAAAATGCCCAACATATTTGATAACAACCATCTAATTTCAGAAACCAAGAAGAGTAAAATCTTTGTCTCTAGACAGGGTATGAGTTACAACAGAGGAACAAAATGTATATTGTTAATGTTGTGATTTTGGGTACCCTCATGTCTATGGATAGGTTTATTTAGTGAAGCAATTCTATGAAGTAACTTTGCATTTTTTAATGTAGATCTGACTCCAGACTGAGAAGTACCTAAAATACATCATTGTAGTAGCACCTAAATGAAAATATAAATTTAAAAAATTGGTCACTGAACACAGAAAGCAATTCATCTAAACGATACAATAGTGACAGATTTATGACAACTTACTTCACTTATGTAATCAGACAAAAAAGGAAATCTGTCTATCATTCTAAGATCTGGAAATGAAATGCCCTTAAAGATGAAAGTCTAATTATGGAAGAGAAAAACCAAAACAATCACATTTTTCTTCATAATACTTATGTTCAAGGCTAACGGTAAGAGATACCTGTCGAATTCCTAGTAGAAAGATTTAGGGTGAATCACCAGGAAATTTCTAAATTCTCACATGTTCATGAAATTAAATCTACCTCCCTCTTTCTAAATCAACGACTTAAATAGCCACATACAGCTAGTGGGTACTGCACTAGAAAGTGCAGATATGGGAGAAAAATAAGGACACTAAGTGAAAAATAAGGAAACTAAGTGAAGCCACCTTTTAGTGATTGCTAACGATCATCTGTACATTTCCAAACAATATTCTTCCTGAAATATATATCCCATTCAGTTATTTAAATTACTTTGCCTTTTTCCAATAATTCAACCCCTGCCTCATAGCCTTACTTCAGGGAACTAGGTCAACTGTATTAAATCTCACCTGCCCATAAAATTTTCCAAAGAAAGGCATGAAGTAGCAAATTTCCTTCCAGAGTTCTTCAAAGAACCACACAAATATACCCATAATTGTAGTAATTTCTCTGAAGAAAACTTACCTGATACTTTCCTCCACTTGTAGAAAGAGAGATAAACTGATGAAAAAGTTCTTGTTTTTTTAGATCCGTAATTTCTTTTAGGCTTTCCTCTAGTACAACATCTAACGTTCTGGGATATCTGGGAAGAAATTAATGAGTTATTCTTAGTAAAGTTACTAACCACAAGCACCTTACATGGATTAAAAAATAAATAAAACTTAAAAAATTACTGAGACTGAGACTTAAAATTTTAATAAATGGTATATGTAACACCAAATAATGTTAATCAAGTTTGTAACTATGACTACTGCAACAATGTCTCTCTGTAAAAAAAAAATTTATACTCTACAGTCTCCACACATCCCCTATTCCTTATATGAAAGTCAAAAAAAAAGGACAGCCTCTTTACAATTCATTCACTTTATAACAAATGTGACCTGTGAATCTTCTTTTTATACATCAAGAGGCACACATTAGAGAAGGGCACAAACACACAACTTACTTGCTTTCTAGAAGTCTGATAAGTGGAAGAAACTGTTCGTTAAGCAAAGATATTTTATCAGGATCTATTTCTTCCTGTGAACTATATGAAATATACTCTTCAAAAAGAAGGCTGAAAAACAAAACAAGTACCAGCAGACATGAAAACTACTATTTACTGAGTACTCATTATGTTCTAGATGCTTTAGAAATATTATCTGCCATACTTCCACAAGGTAGAAGTCATTCTTACTTTAGACAAAAACCAGGGTTAAGAATTCTTGTAATTTGCCTGAGATCAAAGGAGGAGAACCACCACAGCCAACACTTAGCGAGCCCTACTGTGTCATAAGAAGGAGAGCAGGCTTTCAGCCCCAGTTTGATCCCGGGGCCCCCACTTTCCACAGTACTTCCCATGTATACTATCATTTAATTCACAAGACAACTCTGTGAGTGAGGGGCACGAATGACACACAGCAGCAGACAGGCCAATGTTACACAACAGCAAAACCAGATCCAGGCAGTGTGATCTTCAGAACTTACTACTCTACTCTCCTGGAAATGAGAGAGGCAGGATTCAAGCCCATGTCTGAATGCAATGCCTACATTCTTTGCACTTGTATCAAGTTGCCCTTTAAGTAAAAAAAGAAAATGGGAAACTGAACTATCTTTACAGAAAAAGAAGAAATAACCCTCACTTCACACCAGTCCTCAGTATTAAGTTCCTAATTGATATTTACTAAACGCCAACAGTGAGGTGTTGCTTCAGGCATTTTGATCATTTAATACTACGAAACTCTAAACAGCCACTAGTTGCATGTAGCTATAACCCAAATTTAGTTTAACCATTAACTTTCCATGATCCACATAAGCACTAAAGAGAAATTACTTTTTCCTTCTATTGCCACAATTATTGCACTAAGTACTTATAATTAGTGAAATTATACTGACAAATCAAGAAGTACATCATAAAGACATACTGGAAAACTGCTAGCCAATTCTAAAAAGTATACAAAACCACAAAAATACAAATCAAAAGCATGTCAGAAATAATACCTTACCTAGCCAACAAATGGTCTAAGTTGTTCTTCAGTGATATATTTGTAAGTATAGCTTCTAAATGTCTCCTGTAGATTTGGCTATCCATCCCTTCAGTTTCTTCCCCTTTAGTATACAACATAAATTAAAATTGGGAAAATTTCTTTGCACTTACATTATTAAATTTATTTATAGCAGAAAACTCTCCTATAAATTTATTTAGAGAAAACTCTCCTTTAAACCACGTCCATTTATAACCAGCTTTTTACCTGTTTATAAACGTGTATTTTACCTACTTAGCCATTTATATATTTTTACATTTTTGCATACATTATCCTCACTTATGCTTTACCTGAAATTCTTTTTATTTTTATTTTTTTATTTTTTATTTTTTAAAGATTTTTTATTTATTCATTTGACACAGAGAGAGAGAGAGAGAGATTACAAGTAGGCAGAGAGGCAGGCAGAGAGAGAGGAGAGAGGAGGAAGCAGGCTCCCCGCTGAGCAGAGAGCCCGACGTGGGCCTCGATCCCAGGACCCTGGGATCATGACCTGAGCGGAAGGCAGCGGCTTTAACCCACTGAGCCACCCAGGTGCCCCTTTTTATTTTTAACAAGTTTTTCATGCCTATCTTATTAAAACAGAAGTCCGAAAAAGTCATTCTAGGTCATATTAGAAGTGGCTGAGGTTGGGACCCAAGCCTAGGTCTTAATAAACTAGTTCTGAAAACAGGCTCAACCATCATCTCAATACACCTTACTGAACCAAGAGCTATCATCTTATATTCCAGACTGACCATAGATGTATTATGAACAGATGCTGGCCCTGCCTTCAAAGATTGAGACATTACTCATCACCACCAAAATAGGAAAAATAGACTTTTATACATGCGGGTCATGTTTCTGAAACACATATGTAAACCAAGATCTGGTTAAGCAAACCTAATTTTCAATCAACGGACATAATTTAGAGATGTCTTCCTTAGTATGTCTTTCTTAGCCTAATTGGCAATAAGACCAAGCATTTCTTGTCTTTCTGTATTTATTGAAGGATAAAAAATATATAATGGAAAGATTCACTTTTAATTCTTTTATGGCTTTTCAAAAATTTAGATTTTTATGTATGAGATTTTCTTGGTCTATGGTCAATGACTCAAAGGAGAAAAACCTTTTTTGGGCAACCAAATATTATAAATGAGTCACTGTAGTTCATTAAATATCTAAATGAGAAAGTAAAGTTTTACTTGGCAACATATATTAATCATTTTAAAATAATTCCATAGTCTTCTTCACGTAGATTAAGAACATACGTTAAAAAAAAAAAAAAAAGCAGGGGCGCCTGGATGGCTCAGTGGGTTAAAGCCTCTGCCTTCGGCTCAGGTCATGATCCGCTCAGCAGGAAGCCTGCTTCCTCTTTCTCTGCCTTCCTCTCTGCCTACTTGTAATCTCTCTCTGTCAAATAAATAAAATCTTAAAAAAAAAAAAAAACAGAATTCCAAGTACATCAATGAACAAGGATCTCCCTTCAACCAACCTACTCCCCACCTCAAATGTTTCGCACATAAGAATAAATTACACAGAACAATTAGACAGCAGAAACTTTAAATAACTTAAAGATATTAACAAGAATGTGATTCCTATTTTAGGAGAATCAGATCTTAGACACTAAGTTTCTCAACACAAAATATAAAACCACATACCTGTAACGTGATCAACGATGGAGACAACCAGATGGGGAAGCATGTAACGCAGAAGAGGACTGATGTCATATACTTCAGAAATCCCATGAAGTATTGTAATGAGATCAGGAACATTACACAAGTGAGGAAATGGCCTTTGAAGAAATAAGTACATGTTAACTTCAAAAGTCAAATATACGGCAATTAAAAAGTATAAAATTTATCTTTGAAAAGAATTACTGAAAATAACTTCTTTCTCCTTTATTTACTATCATTTTTCAATTCAATTGTACATACTTTTTCCCAAGGCTCTCTGGCTTCTGTCTCTGCATGAGCACTATCAAGCAACCTAATCCATCCTTGATCAAAGAGGGAATTTTGGTCAGCGTTTTGATGATCTGTGAGGCCAATGAATTAACGAAGGTATCTTCCATAATCACTTTCACAGAAATCTGACATATTATCATATACGTGGCAGCTCTGTAATCTGGTAAAGATGATTTCAATCCCTAAATATTTTGTAAGAGATAAGGAAAAATTATAAACTATACCACTGAATTCTACTTAAAATGTCACTTTACCTTGACAAATTGAAAATGCCATAAATTAGAGATTTATACTACTTAACACAAACTGAGAGTCAATCACTCCTCAGAAGTTGACCTCCTTTCCTGAGCACATAGAGATAAGTCTCCTGGATGAGAGGAGGGAGCTCAGAAGGTCTCCCAACTCAAACATCCACTATTTATGTTAACAGGGGGCAACAGGGTCTTCTAAAGGCAAACACCCACCAGTGTAAAGGAGACTTCAGAAACAAAACAGTGTCTGATTAAAGATAATTTGGGGACACCAGTAGGAAGTGAAAGCAGTAAATCCATGAGGAATCTGGAAGGATGATAGGGAACAAGGCACTTGGGAAGAAGAAACATTGAGAAGTACAAGTAAGTCATTGTAAAAAGAATAAAAGAGGGCGTCTGGGTGGCTCAGTGGGTTAAGCCTCTGCCTTCGGCTCGGGTCATGATCTCAGGGTCCTAGGATCGAGTCCCACATCGGGCTCTCTGCTCAGTGGGGAGCCAGCTTCTCTCTCTCTGCCTGCCTCTCTGCCTACTTGTGATCTCTGTCAAATAAATAAATAAAATCTTTAAGAAAAAAAAAAAAGAATAAAAGAGCCTATGCCTTGATGAAATTGTCTAATTCACTCCTTTTCCAGTGAGCTAACCTGACTGCTAAAAAAAAAAACAGATCTGGAAAATAGTGGCAAGGCCAAAGAGCCAACGTTTATTCTTAAGGAACCCTAATTAAGAACCCACTTTGGTTAAGTTTTTAAGACAAAAGTCATTTTTTTTTAAAAATTAAATCTTATCAACGATCTGAAATAGGTCTTCAATTTTAAAATATTTATGTCTAAGTGAAATTTCTAACAGCCAGGAAATTCCTTCGAGTACAAAAGAATCTACTTTACACATGAGCAAGACCAACCTTTTGGATGTATGGAAACAGCTTGGCAACTATATTATCCAATTTGTCCTCAGCAGTCACTAGAGCAGACACTATGGTAGAAGCATAAAAAGTTAAGAGCACCCTCAACTGACCTGAACTCCCAGGATACTCAGCAAACACCTAGAACAAAAAACACAAAGCACATATAAAAATGAAAGCCCAATTAGATAAAAGTATAAGAATATTTACAGCTCTCCTCTACTTCAGGCTGACATGTTCATTTTTACCATATACATTAAAACACAAATGCAACGGTTCAATTAAATATGACAAGAATGAACAATCCTGACATTTTTAGACCATCTATTTAAACAGACACTATAAACAGAATTTGGCAGGAAACAGAATAATTTATTTTTGTAGGAAAACACCTTTAGTGATGAAAGACTGATCGAACTGCCCATGCTCCAGACCAGTAGGTCACTTAAAAGAACGTCTTCGTAGTAATTAGGAAATGCCTTAGCAGGCTTTCTTCATTCCAAGCAAGCAATCTTTTAATGGAATTATACAGTCATGAAACAAGATATGACTCACCTTCACAGATTTTGTCACCAGACTACAAATGAAATCCATGAATCCAAGATCTTTGTAGCAGTGGGTAATCAAAGTTCCCCTAGCTAAGGGCACTCCATGTTGCTGTTATAGACAGAAAGAACCAACTATCGTTAAGGACATCCATCAACGATTATTTTTTAAAGTACCTACCATAGTAACAACTTTCTACTGGTGCAGTTCATAAACACAAAATACAGTCTCTCCATACAGCTTGTGGTAGATATGAGATTAACATACAAAATTGTGCAAAGTTTAGAAATCCAAGAGGTCAGCAGCAAGGGTGCAGACAGCAAATACTACCTACTCACGTTTTGCATTTTGATTATGTATTTACCTAAATCTGGATTCTCCAGATTCTTAATACCTCTACTAGCTAGATTGGTTTTTTCAGTGAATGTGATAGGCTCTCTCCACTTTACAATAACACTAGTAATAGAAATAGACTAGTAACACAGAAAACTTACACTGCTATTCCCACCGCTTAGCATCATGCATGGCATGTATTGGATGCTTAATAAATATTGAATAAATCAAAGAAAGGAGAATCTGAAATGAACTTTAATAGGTGAGTTGGGTTTGCATACCCGAAACAAGTGTGTTTAGAGAGCATCAGTGTCTGTGTGTACAGCAGGAGAAAAAAATGTCTTCATGATATTAGCAGAGGCAGTAATTTGATAAGTTTTTTTTTTAAGATTTTATTTATTTATTTGACACACAGAGAGAGAGAGAGAGAGATCACAAGTAGGCAGAGAGGCAGGCAGAGAGAGAGAGAGAGGAGGAAGCAGGCTCCCCGCTGAGCAGGGAGCCCAATGCGGGCCTCGATCCCAGGACCCTGAGATCATGACCTGAGCCGAAGGCAGAGGCTTTAACCCACTGAGCCACCCAGGCGCCCAATTTGATAAGCTTTATCATGCTTGGCTTTCTCTTCTTGAACACCCTTAAGTTCAAGTGCTTTACATTCAAACTCTTAAACTGTAGTTCCAATTAAATACTCCCATTCCCTTCTTTTTACTAATTCTGATCACTGACCTCACATCATCATGTATAAGGTTAACTCTTTCCATGCTCCTACAGTCTGTTAGTCTACTTTTGTCCCCATTTCTCCTCCTCCTAGCCTGAACTGCCACACTCAATATTCAGTAAAATATGTGTCATTCAACAATCATACCTTAACTGGTGACAACCAAAACCATTTTTGCTTTGGATTATTAATTTTTAGGAGCTGTATAACCCGTACAAATATTCTTGTCTCATGGTACGGCAGAACACAAGCAATGAGGCTATCCTGATTATAAAGATGGATATGGAACCTGGGGGGAGAAAAGTAAACAATTCAAACTGACACAAAACCTACAAGCACATATTTCATGTCCAAATCGTTTATCAGTGAACTAAAACCACTGAGAATAAATATCAGTGAAAACAAGCACATAACTATAAGCAAGATAAAGAACATTAAATGATGAGTCTCTGTTTTGCAAGATTTGGTCAACTCATACAGTAATATTTTTTAATATTCAATTATCAAAATTTACACGCCATTCACTTTCAGCTTTTTTTTAAACCTATTACTAAATTAATAAAATTGTGTGATCACTGGTCAAACCAACAGAAAAGCAACTGATTAACTAGGCAGCAAAGCTTGGCTCCTTTCCATGCTCTAAAGTTAACCTTCCACAGCTTCCTCAGCTTCCCTAATTATCAGAATTCTCAAACCACAAGATTGAAGAAAATCACATTACTTTTTTTGAATTAAAAAACGTAATTTGTCCCTGAACTTCAAAGAACTTTGTATTGGCTCCTCTAATATAATAAGTGTTTCATTAATTACATCAGATACATTAAATCCTTTCTAGCCTTGAAGACCTAGCTCAAATATCTCCTTTTTCAGAATGCTTTTCCTAATTCTCCCAGCAAAGTGACCCCTCATGTCTGTCTAAACTCTAAACTTACTAGCCACGATGCTACTTCTCCATGAAGCTTCCCTCTACCTCAGGTAGCACGACACGCCCAGACTCTGCTTACACCTTTATTTTAAAACAATAACCAACTGCGGCCTACTCATCTTGTATCGAATTTAATGTTTGCTTAATAAATAAGTTACATGAATATAAGTATTCCTTACACTAATGATCTATTGGAGAGCAGGGATTAAATGCTAGAAGAAAAAGGGAAACATTATAGACTTATTGTTTTTCATCTGATGACTCTAATGTTCTGATAATCAGAAGACCCAAGTTAAACTTATGTTTTCTCAATGACTCAATTGCTTCCAGAAGGGAAACCAGTTTATTCCCATGTCTCCAATTAACGACATGCAGGTCTCTCTACTTTTAAAACATATAACACGGGACACCTGGTGGCTCAGTTATTAAGCATTCTGCCTTTGGCTCAGGTTGTGATCCCAGGTTCCTGGGATTGAGCCCGCATTGGGCTCCCTGCTCAGCAGGAACCCTGCTTCTCCCTCTCCTACTCCCCCTGCTTGTGTTACCTCTCTTGCTGTCTCTGTCAAATAAATAAATAAAATTAAATAAAACATATAACATATGGCAGAATAAACAAAACTGTGTAAACTGTGATGTGATGGCAATTAAAAGAGAATATAATTTGAGTATACTTACCAAGACAATTTCCAAAGAGGATAAAAGATCAAACCTTGGAAACAATCTTGTGTCTCAGCTTACTAGTTGTGTGACACAGATAACTTAACTACGCCTCAATTTTGTATATTGTAAAATGGGGAGAATACAACTATCTTCCCATAGGAATGCTGTAAGCACTGAGTGCATGCAAAGTGCTTACCACAGAATCTGGTACAAAATTGTTCAATACACATTAGCTATTACTATTTTTCTTAAGTTACAGTATTTTAGAGGATACTATTTGCCTCTTCTCAAAGCACTGGTTTTATCATCTTAGCAAGAAAGAAGAACGCCTTTGCTCCGAATATGCAGTAACAATTTATAATAATTTGTAACAGCAAAGTAACATGAGCTCCTTAGAATAAAGTTGGCTTATTTTTTAATTATTTATTTTTATTAGAGAGAGCACAAGCAGGCAGAGCAGCAAGCAAAGGGAGAGAGAGAAACAGGCTCCCCATGGGGCAGGGAGCCTGATGTGGGGCTCAATCTAAGGACCCTGGGATCATGACCTGAGCTGAAGACACTCAACCGAATGAGCCACCCAGGTGCCCCTGAAGTTGGCCTATTAACTCAAGATCTCTAGGAGTTCTAGTTCTATTAACAAAAGTGAGTTTAACAGGGGGACATGCTTATCTCACCCAACAGACATGGTGTTACTCTCTTAATATAGCTAATTTTTCAGCTTTAAATTGGTTTAAGTGCTCTCATTACTTTTTTTAAGATCAAAGCTATTAGCCCATAATTATTTCCGTAATTTTATTTGTTACCTGCGAATCAACCACTCCAGACACTTTTGTGCTGGTTTCAGTAGGAAGTAAGGAGACAAGTGAATAAGGAATAATGAAATGTTTTCATCCAACTGCTTGTTCACTGCTTTGGTCTGAACGCTGCGCTCCAACGTTTTTGCTAGCTGGCTGAACAATGGTGCTTCAAACTCTTCAAAATAAGGGTCGATCCCCAGCAGCTCTTCCAGGCCAGTGCATCCTAGGAAAAGGGCAGTAGACTTAACAATTCTCTGCAAGTAAACTCACCTTACCCCCCTTTATACTTTTACTTACCCCCCAAATCTCTGTATTCTTTTAGCAGGTATAATTGTAATACAGTCCCAAACATAGATTTCTAGTTTTCAACATAAAAAATAAATCCTATCTCCCTCACTAGAAGAGAAAGTTCTGCAGGGCAGAAGCCATTCCTTTAAAAACAAACACCCTGGGCGCCTGGGTGGCTCAGTGGGTTAATGCCTCTGCTTTCGGCTCAGGTCATGATCTCAGGGTCCTGGGATCGAGGCCCGCATCGGGCTCTCTGCTCGGCAGGGAGCCTGCTTCCTCCTCTCTGCCTCTCTGCCTACTTGTGATCTCTCTCTCCCTGTGTCAAATAAAGAATTAAAATCTTAAAAAAAAAAAACACCCTTTCAGTAATTAGGCCAGTCCTGCTAACTCCTCCTGCAACCCAGTGACTGCCTCCAGCCTTCTTTCAGCTGTTCTTTGCTCTACCCATTAGTTAACCTCCTTAACCTTGTTTCTTCATCTGTGAAATTCAGATACCGCTACCTACACACGTTTCAAGCCTCTAGCACATAGTTATTTGTTATTCTCGGTCCCTGAACAAGTTAGAAACTGCTAAGAAAGACGGCGGGTCGGAAGAGAAAACAATACAGCAACCTCTACAAAACAAATGCTTCAGTGCTTTTCTTAGTTAACGGGTAACTCACCGATCGCAAAGGCGGTGTCCCTGTCGATGGTGGCCGCTTCCTTGGGGTCAAACAACAAAGAAGCAACTTCATCTCTCGATAACAGACTGCGGTCACTCTGAGGGAGGGCGAGTCGTTGGAGCTGCTGGGCTAAGGACGTCATCTCTCACGCCGGCGGATTCCTAGAAACACAGGCTAGGAAACAGAACCACTGTGAGAAGTCTCCAGGAAAAACCTCGAAGTTTTACCACCAGTTTAATTACGAGCCCCTGATGCCTCACATAGAAGCAACTTTCCTCGCACTCAGCGCCGTCCCGGACACACAACCGGCTGCCCCGTGACTCACGGACTCCAAGGTGCATGCGGGCACCTGAGCAAAAGCGTTACTGATTAAAGCTCCCGGGGCCGCGCCACGGCCTTCTTCAGCCGGGATTCCGCGACACTCGAAACCCCGCGGACGCCTCGCCCTCCCTTGGTATATCGGCTACTCCGCTACAGCTCCTGCTCACCGGGAACTTGACTTCGGGAGGCGCGTACCGAGTAACAGGTATTCACCGCACTCCCCACATGCTACCCGAGCGGCCGGCTCTCGCCCGGAAACCCAGAGCACGCTTCAGGGGAGCTTCCGGTTTCAGGCACTACGGCAAGAGAAGAGGTACAAGCTTGTCAGAAAAGCGGTACGATGACTCCACCTCCCTGCGTCGAAGCCCCACCCCTTCGCCGTCCCAGACCTCGGGCTCAGGCTCGGGCTCCGATTTGGGGTTCGGCTGGGCTCCTCCGCTGGGGGCTCTCCGTCGGCGCCGTGCGGTTTGCGCCTGATGGGTGCAGTCTCAGGGCGAGCTTTTTGTGAATATTAAAGATCTGTAACTGGAACCATTTATTAGACATACATTTATCCAGCTTTTCCTGTGTAGCGGCAGATTCGCCAGCGGTTAAAAATGCGAGCTGTGAAGTCGCGTCGGCTGGGCTCAAATCCCGGCGCTAGCGCCCCAGTGCTGTGTGAGCTCCACCGAGTTATTTCATCTCTCTGAGTTCGTTACCTTCTTTATAAAGTGGGGAAAGGCGGAGGATTTCATGAGATGAGATCGCGCAGGGCGAGCCGCTCTGCGAATCCCGGATACCGCTGCCCTGGAGCTTGGGGACCCCCTAGTTACCACTTTGCGTTCCTGGGGAGCTCACGCTGAATTTTCTTTCTTTTCTTTTAAAGTTAACCCTGTTGAGATACGACTTAGAAACCGAATTAACCGCCTCAGTTCAACAGTTCTGCGAGTTTTAACAAATGAAGATGTAACGATCTCCCCAGCAAGACACAGGATCCATCGCCCCTAAAAGCTCCCTCTTGCCCCTTTGCTGTGATTGATACCCACTCCAGGCCCCAGGCAACCGCTGGGTCTTGGCATCATTAAAGATAATGTTGTGGGGCGCCTGGGTCGTGGGCTCAGTTGGTTAAGCCTCTGCCTTCGGCTCAGGTCGTGATCCCGGGGACCTGGGATCGAGCCCCGCATCCGGCTCTCTGCTCAGCGGGGAGCCTGCTTCCCCCCCCCCCGCCTGCCTCTCTGGCTACTTGTGATCCCTGTCAAATAAATAAATAAAATCTTAAAAAAAAAAGATTAATGTTGCTAAAGAGTGTCCCATATCGATATACCACCGTCTATTTCCAAAGCAGTGTGGTATGTGCTACAGATGGGAGCTTCTCTCCAAGAAGCTCCGCTGGGACGCAGGAGGGTTGGGTATCCTATACCTTTTCCGGATGCGTTCATTTCTCTCAGAACTTTCCCGGTACCAGGGTGTTAGTCTTTCAATAACCCTCTTCCCTGCAGTTTGTTGCAAACAGTTACACATTTGGGGGCTCTCTGCTTCTATACTCAATGCATATTCTCTGCTTTTTATCAACACAGTCTTTTGTTCTGGTTTTAACTTCACGAGCATTCAGAACCACCCCGAAATCTCTTCAGTTTTTCAACGGATAGTTAAAAAATCTCCTTTTTCATGTGGTGTTAATTGCCTTAAGAGGATAACAGGATTTTTTTAAATTCTGGTGGTATCTACTTTACCCACACAAACAGATCTCTCAAATTGTTTTGTCCTTATGTGTTAAGGGAATTTTACCTTTATAAGAGCAATCAGCTTAGGGAGAAGTAAAAGTAGTAAGAAACGAAAAATCAGTACCATTTTATCCACAAGACAAATTTGCTTTTTCACTTAAAAATCCTGAATATATTTTTAAAAGCTTTATAGAAATGAAAATAAAAAGAGCTACAGGTGTTTGGTTCAACTCTTTGTCAACTAAAAAATAATTCATTGAGAATTCGAGCAAACGGGCATTTATTTGGGCAATGACAATTGCAATTCCGGAGACAGATTCAGGTAGGAACTTGAATGTGCTCTGAGAAGACAAGGAGGGGAGAGAGATGTAAAGGTGAAAGGTCATGAGTGCTGTTATCCTTTAGGTCCTCTATGCAAAATAGGAATTGAAAGTATGTTAATTGGGATTGACTGGAATAATGGAAAAATGAAGGGTTGAAACTTGTCAAATCAAGTTGCCTCTTTTCAAAGTGAAGAATTTGAAAGATTCAGGTGTCATGATGATGAGGGAATTATGTCCAGGCGGAGGGCTTGCAGCTGGCCAAAAGTTCATGGTTCCTTCAGTGAGGATGTGCCTAAATTTTTCCTCCTTTATGGTCTTTCCACCCTATTTAGAAGAACTAGGCTTAGCTAGTCTTGCTTGCTCCATTTTGAAATATTTTATGTCTTTCTATGTCAGCTCCAATGGTATATAGTGCTATGTAGAATTTTATTTTGAAAGTGAACTAGGAAAGTAAGAAAACAAGTCAGAGACTCATTTTATATATATATATATATATATAATTTTATATTTATTTTATATGTATAATTTTATCTTAAAATTTAAATAAAGTTAAATTTAAATAAATTTTAAAATTTATTTAAAAATTTATATGTATAAAATTTTATATATAGGTATTTTATATATTATATATNGGTGCTATGTAGAATTTTATTTTGAAAGTAAACTAGGAAAGTAAGAAAACAAGTCAGAGACTCATTTTATATATATATATATATATATATATAATTTTATATTTATTTTATATGTATAATTTTATCTTAAAATTTAAATAAAGTTAAATTTAAATAAATTTTAAAATTTATTTAAAAATTTATATGTATAAAATTTTATATATAGGTATTTTATATATTATATATTAAAATGGGTTTATCTAAATACATATAAAACATATAAAATATATATATATAATATGGGTTTATTTTTAAAAATACCATGGATGGGCGCCTGGGTGGCTCAGTGGGTTAAAGCCTCTGCCTTCGGCTCAGGTCATGATCTCAGCGTCCTGGGATCGAGGCCCGCATCAGGCTCTCTGCTCAGCAGGGAGCCTGCTTCCTCCTCTCCCTGTCTCTCTCTGCCTGCCTCTCTGCCTACTTGTAGTCTCTCTCTCTGTGTCAAATAAATAAATAAAATCTTTAAAAAAAAAATAAATAAAAAATAAAAATACCATGGTTTTTGTGATTATATGCCTATATCCTGGTTTGATTATTCAATTGAGGACCAGAGCAAACTTACTTTTTCAGTTGTTACTTGAATTTAAAATATCAGTTTTCTAAAAATCCTTTTCATGACTTTTGCTACTTTACATTCATTAAATCCACAACTTTAGCTATAGCTGATACATATTTCTTGATGCAAGGATAAACATGATTTTCAGAGATGGCATTTTCACCATATGCTCTTTCATCTGATGAGGGATGTCATTGCAGTAGAGTGATGAATTCTGTTCCTCAATTCAATCACTGTTCAAGGCAAGGACTCTACCTCCACCCCACAGTTTCTAAGAGTGATTTGAATGAGTAAGTTGTTTTTTAAAGGCTATTCTCCCTCCTTCACTACCCCTTTTAACCCCCAGTATTGATACTTTGATTCATTCCACGTGTACTTTATGCCAGGCTAGGCATATAGTGGTGAACATGGAACCTACATTCCACCAGGAAGAGACAAACAGTAAGCAAATAGATAAACCAGAAAAACATCAAGTCGTGTGATAAGTACTCCAATGACACTACTACAAAGCCATATGTTATGGGTGACTGAGAAAAGGCATCATTAGTTTGAGTGGTTGGAGAAGGGCTCTCTAAGGAGGCAACATTTAAGCAGAGACCTGAATGAGAAGTCTTGACAAAATGGAGATCACCTCAGATAGAACTGATCTTGACATTTACTCCACTCCAGTCACAACAGAGCATCCATCGTTCTATCCATCAAATAGACCCAGCTTGGGCGCCTGGGTGGCTCAGTGGGTTAAAGCCTCTGCCTTCAGTTCAGGTCATGGTCTCAGGGTCCTGGGATCGAGGCCCGCATCAGGCTCCCTGCTCAGCGGGGAGCCTGCTTCCCCCCTCTCTCTCTCTGCCTGCCTCTCTGCCTCCTTGTGATCTCTCTCCCTCTGTGAAATAAATAAATAAATAAATAAATAAATAAATAAATAAATATTCAAATAGACCCAGCTTGTATTTTTCTCCACGGCATTTATGACAACCTAGAACAATCTGATTTGCTTGCCTATTTATTTCTTGTGTCCCATCTCTTTTTTTTTTCTTCAAGATTTTTTATTTATCTATTTGACACACAGAGAGAGATCAGATCACAAGTAGGCAGAGAGGCAGGCAGAGAGAGGAGGAAGCAGGCTCCCTGACGAGCAGAGAGCCCGATGCGGGCCTCGATCCCAGGACGCTGAGATCATGACCTGAGCCGAAGGCAGAGGCCTTAACCTACTGAGCCACCCAGGCGCCCTTGTGTCCTGTCTCTTGAATACTGTCTTCATATAGGCTGACATGAAATCTGCCTCTCAGATGATGGAAGCTGGGCAAGTGTGAAATGGAGACTAACCTACCATTGGCCTAAATATTATTTTTTTTAAATATTTTATTTATTTATTTGACAGAGAGAGAGAGAGAGCACAAGCAGGGGGAGTGGCAGACAGAGAAAGAGGGAGAAACAGACTCCGATGCGGGGCTCCATCCAGGATACTGATATCATGATCCAAGCCAAAGCTGCAGACACTCAACTGACTGAGCCACCCAGGTGGCCCTAATTATTGGAAAGTTATAAGTCAACCGAACACACTGTTAACTCCTCCTCCTCCACTGTTAACTGGTACAGCCTCTATTTTTGACAAGTAAGCGTTTATAATGACAAAATAAAAATGTTTGCATATGAATGAGAGATGGCAAAATACAAAAGATGACAGTACTTAATTATTGTATCTGTCTGGGTATAATGTTGATTGGTTGATGATTTCGAATGAGTAATGACATACAGAGCAAAAACACAGGGTTTTCTTTTAGTTGAGGACACAAGACAAAAGACCTGTTTTCCTGACACTTAAACACACAGACCAAAGATTGGTTGTTCAGGCTCACAGGTTATGCCATAGCAGGGCTAAAAGGCAGATTTCAAGAGACAGCCTCCCACATTTTTTTTTAAAGCTTTTATTTATTTATTTGACAGAGAGACAGCAAGAGAGGAAACACAAGTCGGGGGAGTAGAAGAGGGAGATGCAGGCTTCCCACTGACCAGGGATCCCAATGCGGGATTCGATCCAGCACCCTGGTATCATGACCTGAGCCAAAGGCAGACATTTAATGACTGAGCCACCCAGGCACCCCAGCCTCCCACATTTTTAAGCAAATTTTTAAAACGTATTTGTGATATGTACAGTGCAGACCTTACCCTGGTCTTGAAGTGTGGTCTTGAAATCAGAGCTTTCTCATGCTTACTTCTAAATCCCTGCTGTGAAGTAACATGCCTGGGGTGTGGTTGACAGTAAATGAGTGAACGAATGTAAATATGTGTAAACTGTCTCTGTATGTATCTCTTTCCTGTTCAAGAAATGTATATCAGAATGTAAGTGAATGAAAGTAGTATTGTTACAGGAATGACTTTAAAATATTCTAAAAGTAATAAAAATAAATTATTCAGAAACTTCCAATTTTTTTGTTTGTTCATTATTTGCATCATGTATTACAACTGATAGGACACTATCTACCTGAAAATATACCCATTGGTGAGAAATGAAATAAGGTGTACGTAATGAGCAATGCCAACACAGCATATGAAATCTACACTCTAGTCTAATGGCAACAAATACGTGATTATTAGTTCAATGAACCGAGAAGTTAAACATTTGTTCTTCATATTATGTCCCAGTCAAGGTCATTTACATTATTATTAATTTAAACACTTGTGGCCCTGTCACCAGAAACGACTATTATTTTTCTGGTTATGGCAAGCAATTAGAGTAAGTACCTGATATAGCTCTAGGAACCAGCAGATGGCACTAAAGCATTTTGTTGACCCCAGAAGACATGAAGCAGTATCCCCAAGAAACATGTGGAGCAGCAGCTTTCAAACTTTTTAAATTTGAAAATTGTGTACAATTATATAAAATTGGTTCATGTAATTTTCGATATATTATTAAAAGCAATAAAACGAAGGCCTTTAAGCATTTAGAAACCCACAAGACTTGAAAGAGTTTAGATTCTCGTAGTAAATGAGAATTATTCGGTCATCTGTTTAATAAACACACAAAACTGTAGGTGTGGTTGTCCTGAATCTCTTTACCCCGCCCTCACTTCATTCTTAGTTAATTTCCATTGAATGTTTGCCTGGGAGGGGGGGGATGTTTGTGTTGAATAGGGTTGAGGTGAAGTAGAGAACTGGGAAAGTCAGCAAGGAGAAATTAATAGAAATATAATAACAAAGAGTTACCAGAAAATCCAGAAAAGTTTAGATGGTTGGTATGGAAGAGAAGGATTCAGCTCTCTGTGAGTTGGCTTTGAAAAACGTGGGGTAGAGAAGAGCTTGGATGATAAATTGAAGAAAAGAGCAGCTTCATGTGTGAGATGGCATCAGATAGGAAGGAAATAGAGAAATTTTTTAAAGTTTTCTTTTTGTTACATTTGTATTCTCCTTTTAGTTTTGTTTTTGTTTTTGTTTTTGGTTTTTTTTGGCTGGGTCAGTATACTTTATTGATGGTATATGACAAGGTAGGGCTCTCCAAGCCCCTCCCCTTCTTCAGGGGTTCTGGGAAGAAAACTGTGTAGGTCGGGAGATTCTCAGCATGTTGGGGGATGAGTTGGGGTGAGGACTCCCCAGCAGCTGAGGGCTTGTCTCTTCCTCTTGTTCTCACTGGGGCTGGTGGTCCAGAGGGCTATTACTCCTTGGGCTATTACTCCATGTGAACCAGAAGGTCTACCACCCTGTTGCTGTAGTCAAATTAATTGTCATATCAGGAAACAAGCCTGACACAGTGATCGCTGAAAGCAATGCCAGCTCCAGCACTGAAGGTGGAAAAGTAAAGGTCCCTTGTTGAAGTCACAGGAGACAAGCCGGGTCTTCAATGGAGCCCAGCATGCCCTCGAGGGGACTCTCTGATGCCTGGTTCACCACCTTCTTGATTTCATCGTATATGGCAGCTTTCTCCAGGTGGCAGGTCATATCCACCACTGACAAGTTGGGGGTGGGAACACAGAGGCCATGACAGTGAGCTTCCCATTCAGCTTAGGGATGACCTCACCTACCACCGCCTTGGTGTCAGTAGAAACAGGGATGATGCTCTGGGAAGCCCCTTGAACTTCCCAGAGGAGCCACCCATGGTCATCTGGGTGGTAGTGATGGTCATGAGTCCTTCCATGATGCCAAAATTGTCATGGATGACCTTGGTCAGAGGCGTCAAGCAGTTAATGGTGCAGGAGACATTGCTGACAACTTTGAGGGAGTTGTCATACTTCTCATGGTTCACGCCCATCACAGACATTGGGGCATCAGTAGAAGGGGCAGAGATGATGATTCTGTTGGCCCCACCCTTCAAGTGATCCCCAGCCTTCTCCATGGTGTTGAAGACCACAGTGAACTCCACAAAACACTCAGCACCAGCATCACTCCATTTGATGTTGGCAGGATCTCATTCCTGGAAGGTGGAGTTGATCTTTCCATTGATGACAAGTTTCTCATTCTTAGCCTTGACTGTGCCATTGAATTTGTCCTGGGTGGAATCATATTGGAACATGTTGAGGTCAATGAAGGGGTCATTGGTGGTGACAATATCCACTTTGCCTCAATATCCACTTTGCCTCAATATCCACTTTGCCTGAATAAAAAGCAGCACCTGACGACATGGTGCTCAATATAGCCATTCCATTTACTCCAACTCTCACCATCGTGTCTCGGGGAGGTGGCTGGCACTGCACCAGAAGATGCCCCTATTTGTCCAATGCAGAGGAGCAGAGAGCCTCCCTTTGGTATTCTTAAAAGACTTCTCTGAAGATTTGAGTTTATTTTCAATTCTATATGGGAGCCAGACCACTATTTTTTGTAGTACAACTCTATGCTGTATCTAGTTTCAAGACCCAATAAACCAGTTTAGTATAACATGGGTTATTTAAGTATTGCAAATAAAGAGATGAAAATACCATTATTTCCCAGTAACATGATTATGTACCTAGAAAAGCCAAGGATTCAGAGACAAATGGATATAGTATGGAATATAGGAAACTAAATAGGTGCAAATATAAACACACACACACACACATACATGCAAGTGATATCCATAGCTTTTTATCTGTAACTGTAGGAAAACAAACTGACAAAATAAAGGCCAATTTCCAATCACAAAACACACACACAAAGTACTTGAGAGACAAATATATAAGATCTTTGTGAAGAAACAATAAAAACTTTTGGAAAATTAAAACAAATGATTTGAGTGAGTAGCGAAGATTGGTAGATATATTACGCTCTTGGATAAGAAGACAAATATTACATAAAATGTCTATGTGTCATCTCCAAGTTAATTTACATATTTAATTCAGTCTTAAGAAAAATCCCAGAGTGGTTTTAAAGATTTGACAAAATGTTTCCCAAATGGATATAAAAGAATAAATATAACAGAACACATTTAAAAAATTCTCAGAGGGAAGTTTAATGGAAAAATATAATAAGGTAGATTAGTGTTATGAGTTATTAAAAATATATGACAAAGCAGCTCCAGGTAAAAGAGTATAGCTCTGGGGCAAAACTGACTAGTAGATCCACAGTACCAAAGAGCTAATCCAGAAATGTATCCCAAGGTAAATATCAAAGACAACCAGGGAAGAAAATATTCACTAGTTGATGTTGGGGTAGGTTATTTGGGTGGAATAAAAATAATCAAAATAGATGTTCACCTTAATCCATGCATAACAATGAATTCCAGAATACCTAAAGAAATCATAGTTCTGAACAGAATGGAGTAATCAGGGACGATAGTAACACTCCCACTGGAAACAACCAAAACATGGGCAAAATATAAGAAACAATGGTTTTCAAAACACTGTGCATCAGGCAACTAAGTTACCAGGGATCCCAGAGAGACATGAAGAAAAGAGGTGAACCCCATGGTCACCCTAGTGTACTGTCTTGGGAGAGTCTCCTGGCCACAGCCCAGGGAGGGAAAACCAGGTAGAGCACAGAGGACTCTCTGCGTTGAAGATGTGGAGCTTGCTGTCCAGGAAAAGCAAGGTGGCTAAAGTTTGTAAGAGTACTGAAGAAGAGAAACCCTCAAAGAGACAGAGAGAGAGAGCTGTGGAGATCTGCAGGATTCCCCCTTGAGTACGGGTCAGAGTTTGCTAAAGCTGAAGAAAGAACCATCTGAAGGGATTAGAGGGAACAGTGCCCACATTCACACAGCACCGAGAATAGAGCCTGTTCCTCCCGGTGAGATGAAAGCCTTGTGACTGGGTAGAGTTCACAGGAGAGTCTTGCCTCAGAAGTGGCGTAATTGGAGCAATTGGCTAAATTAAGCACGGCCCAGCGCCACCCAACACAGCAAGATGTGAAAGATAGAACTGTTGGCAAGTGACCCAGCTACATTCCAGAGCAAAACTCGACAATGTCTAAAGGAATACAAAAATATCCAGCACTCAACAAGGTAATTTTCACAGTATCTGGTATTGAATAAAAAAACAATGAGACCCACAAAAAAAGGAAGAAAATAAGACACATAATGAAGAAACATCAACAGAAACAGACCAAGAACTCACATAGACATTGGAATTAACAGACAAAGAGAATAATCAATTATTATAACTATATTCTGTATGTTCAGAAAGTTAATAAAGACATTGGATGTATTTTTAAAAATCCACATCAAGCTACGAGACAAGAAAACTGTGATGTGTCAGATGAAAAATCCACCGAAGGAGAGGAATGGCAAAGTAGATGTCACAGAAGAAAAGGTTAGTGAACATGAAAGCATAGGAATAGAAACTATCTGAAATGAAACACCCACGGAGAATTGTTTTTTGAAATGAACAAAGGACCACTGAATTATGAGACAACCTTAAGTGGATGGATATATTTGCAGTTGGAATCCCCAAAGGCAGGGGCAGATGGAAAAAAATATTTGAAGAGATAATGACTGAACATTTTCCAAATTTGATGACAAATGAGGAATCCATAGATTCAGGAAGCTCAATGAACACCCATTCAAGAAACAGGAAGAAAACGACAGTAAGTCTTATCATAATCAAAAGGCTAAAAATATTACATAAAAATTTAAATAGTAGAAGAAACAAAGTAATGGAATTCCTTATTTATCAACTCAGGGGATGATGTGAGAGAAAACTTCCCAGGTGCTTCAGAAAACAATTATTGAGGGAAAGATCAGCAGATATACTATAAATTCAACTATTTGATGCTTTTTAAAAAATATTATTTTAAAGATTTATTTTTTGTTTTGTTTTAGAGAGAGAGTACGCAGAGGGGTTAGAAGAGAGGGGGAAGGAGAGGGAGAGAAGCAGACTCTCTGCTGAGTGCAGAACCTGATGTGGGTCTCCATCCCATGACCCTGAGATCATGACCTGAGCTGAATCAAAAGTCAGGCGCTTAAATGACTAAGCCACCCAGGTGCCCCTGATACTTTTTAAAATAATGCATAAACAAACTTAAAAGACAAGGAACAGAGTGAAAAAGAATATACACAAATATAGAAGATGTTCTTTTACAATAAATATAGAAGATAAAAGAACATTATATATGTACATAACACACAGCTCATAATAATAATGAGAAAAACACTAAGATTTCGATGGATAGATAGCTGGAAAACAGAACCAAATGATTCCCACACACAAAATCTAACTGTCAAATTTATGGGAAAATATTCAACTTTGTTAGAAAATAAACAAATGTAGATTAGAATAATGCACATCATACCTACTAAATTAGCACATTTTTATAAAAGTAACATTATTTATTTCTTGAAAAATCAGATTTTAATTCATATTTTCATGCATTACCAGTGATATTGTAAAGTGGTGTCACCCTTTCGAAGTAATTTGGAAATATGCATCAGGAACTCAAAATATGTTCATACTCATTAACTTAGTAATTCCATTTCTGGATGCCTGTTAACAATCCAACATTCCACAGCCATAAACAGACTGTTATCACTTTATCGTGTGGGATGGTAGATTTTCTAAAAGTACAGTTATATATAATGAAATGTAAATTCAGTTCATATAAGTATGTATTTTAAATATAAACTTTTGAAAACTATACTTTGGTAGTTTTAAACAGAAATAGTTAAAAGAACTTTTTCTGATTTTTCTATGCATACCAATCATTTTTACATGATATTTTCCATTTTAAATCAGACTCTAATATTTAAACCTTAACAAGTATAGTCAGCATTTTCCTCCATAAATAACTTTGTATAGCTTATTAGAGATGATATATTAACACCTATTTAAACAGCAGTGAGTATGTGGAGTGATGCTACTTTAAAGGCTTTACTCTAGCCTGAGAACAAAGACCGTACTTTATTTTTATTTTTTTTTTTTTAAGATTTTATTTATTTATTTCACAGAGGGAGAGAGATTACAAGGAGGCAGAGAGGCAGGCAGAGAGAGAGGGGGGTAAGCAGGCTCCCCGCTGAGCAGGGAGCCCGATGCGGGCCTCGATCCCAGGACCCTGAGATCATGACCTGAGCCGAAAGCAGAGGCTTTAACCCACTGAGCCACCCAGGCGCCCCAAAGACCGTACTTTAAAGAAGGCATTCAATTCAAGGAGTCAGGTTTCTACAACATAAGGGGTAATGAAATGAATTCACTGTTTAATATTCTTATGCAGACATTGGGAAATTTTTCATTATGTATCTCGGAGGACCTCTGTAAAAGTCAATGTAATTATAACAATTTTAGGCTAAAAGTATAATTGTAGACATTAAAGAATCTTAGAATTAAAGGATGATATATTTATATATAAGGCAGTTATTTTGAATTCTTAGACAGGTAAAGGGGAAATGTATTTCCAAAATTGGCCAGGTCAAAATTATTAGAACATTTTGAAGGTTGGAAAGATGACATTATACCTTTAAAAAATTAATTAAATTAACACTAACAAAGTGAGTCACATTATACTTCACACATGTTGTTAGTCTTGTCTCTTCTTTGAATGTGCTTTCGAACATTTCAGAAGGTCTCGGAATTTTTAGGGAGCCATGGCTATTGTACAGGAAGTACAAAGAAGACTATAAAAATAACAGAATGAAATCTTTCTCATACCTTCTTCCAATACTAAGGACCTTGGGATCACTGTGCCAGAGACGGGAATCATTTTTTTTTTTTAAAGATTTTATTTATTTCTTTCACAGAGGGAGAGAGATCACAAGGAGGCAGAGAGGCAGGCAGAGAGAGAGGGGGAAGCAGGCTCCCCGCTGAGCAGGGAGCCCGATGCGGGCCTCGATCCCAGGACCCTGAGATCATGACCTGAGCCGAAGGCGGAGGCTTTAACCCACTGAGCCACGCAGGCGCCCCAGAGACGGGAATCATTAGTAGTTTGTCCATTTGGTGAGTGTCCCTTCTTTGACAATGCTTTGTTGGAACTTATGCCAAGATCACCAATAAAATGATTTTCCAAGTAATATCAGATTTGCCTGTTTGTCATGCAATTCAAGTCAATTCAATTAACATTAATGTATCTCTACAGTATGTCCCACCCTTTGATAAATGCTGGAAAGATGACCAATCCACAGGGCCTGGATGTAGCCAACAGGAAGGACTAGCAGAGTCTAACATAGAAGACAGCCTTTTGAAATAACCTCTGTCATTCTGTTTAACAGGCAGGAGACCAGAGATTGAGGGCACAAAGGGGTCAGCTTTCTGTGGAGAGTTCCTCTTCTCAGAGAAGGTGACAATTGAGCTGTGTCTTGAAAGGTCGAATAGAGACAAATGAGGGGATGGCGTGTTGGGGGACAAGTCCTTTTGGGCTGGGGACCACTCATGAAAAAGCACAGATAGGAAAGTCAAGTATTTGGGCAGCTGTGAGTCTAAGTGGAACATAGGGTGTGCTGGGAAGAAAAAAGCAAGGAAGGAAGTGTGATTTAGAGATTGAGGTCAGATATGGGAGACATTCTACTCCAAATCTGCTCTAAAGGGCAGGGACGTTGTAGATAGTGATGCTGGCCTCCAGTGGAGGTTGGGTCAAAGGCGTGAAGGCTGGCTGCGGAGACCCATAGGAGGTCACTGCAATAGTCCAGTCCTGGGGTTATGTTAGCATTTTAATAAATATCCCTACAGATGCCATTGAGAAATTATTTCCTCCATTCTTGGAATATAATTGATTGGAATTTTAAAAGCTGAAAGATTTAAAACTGCACAAGGATTTTATGAAATAAAAAGGGCTACCGGAAAGGAAATCACCAAACAAAGAAAACTAATGGTAAGTAATTAAGGCATTAGCCTTTATTTATATTTGGAGCTTGGGGGAAACTCACTAGCGCCTTAACTCTAGGAAATGGTTTACGATTTGCTACAGAAAAGACACTGTAGCTCTTAATGGAACAACTGGGTGCGGAAGCCAGAAGGTCACATCAATCAAACTAACCTTCCCCTGGTAGATTTTCCACTGCTCTGTCATAGTCTTTTTTTTCCCCTAGGGCTAACTGAAAATTGTGTTAGCGTTATGGAATCTACGTATTTAAATAGATTTAGCCAGGAAGAAGACATGAATGGAGATAGTTTCATCAGTGGAGTTATTATCGATAAAGAGCCCCTGCCAAATGCTATATTTTATTTTATTTTAAAGATTTTATTTTTTTATTTTGAGAAAGAAATCACAAACGGGATGGGGGAGGGGCAGAGGGAGAGAGAAAAGCAAACTCCCTGTTGAGGACAAAGCCTCACTCCGGGCTCTGTCCCAGGACCCCGAGACCCCGAGATCATGACCTGACCCAAAGGCAGACGCTTAACCTACTGAGCCATGCAGGTGCCCCCTTCCGACCCCAAATGCTGTATTTTAAATACTGAGCTTTTGTCCTTGCTTGGTTACATGCAATACTAAAGGAAGGTTTACGTTTTTATTTGTTTTTATTTTTTTAAAAATTTTTAAAAAAGATTTTGTTTATTTATTTGTCAGAGGGAGAGAGAGAGCACAAGCAGGCAGAGTGGAAAGCAGAGGCAGAGAGAGAAGCAGGCTCCCTGCTAAGCAGTCCCCCGACATGGGACTCGATCCCAGGACCCTGCAATCATGACCTGAGCTGAAGGCAGCTGCTTAACAGCCTGAGCCACGCAGGCGTCCCAAGGTTTATGTTTTTAGCCTTTCATTCTGGGTTTTGTTTATTGTTTTTGTTTTTGCTACTCTGGTTTTTTCCTTTTAGTTAAAATTGTTGAAAATAGCCACCACATTTGTCCTCTTTCCTTTCAGATGAGATGATGAAGGGTCCTCTAACTCTAATCAGGTGTCCTACCACCTCTGGAATTCTCAGCAAAAACTCTCAGGACTGTGCATTCTACTTTTGTAGATGGGTCAGGAATGGGCCAGAAAAATCTATTATGAAATGTCGCATGTATGTCTTTAGGCAAAGCACTTATGTTTTCCACATGTAGCATTTTAGAACCCAAGTGTCCTAGAGATCATGCAATCCAGCTCTACACTGTAGGTTAAGAAAGTTTCAATAAAATTCCATGTTCACTGATCAGATTGGCAGAATATAAAAAGGTTATGATATTCAGTGCTGATAAAGGTGTGGGAAGGCACATTCTTATACTCAGTTGGGGGAAAGATCAAGTGGTATTTTTTTGGAAGGTAGTTTGGTACCACCTACACAAATTTGAAATATGTAAAACTCAGCAGTTCCATTTTTAGAAAGCTATCCTAAAGAAACTTGATCCATATACATGGGGATATATGAACCAATGTGTTTGTTGTGGGGTTTTAGGTGGTTAAAAATTGGGGTCAGTCTAATTGCCCACCATAATGGGACTTGTTAAATAAATTAGGATAGCTCTGTATCATGAGCTATAAGGCTATAGTTGCAAAGAGTGTCCATAATACACTGTTTAGTGGAAAAAGCAAGTTATAGGACAATATATAGAGTTTGATACTATTTTTATTTATATATATGTATGTATGTATGTATGTATATAACTTGCTTTTATACATATATATTTATATATAATATATATATTTATATATGTGTGTATATATACATATACATATATATATGCTATATATATTTATATATATTTTAAGGGCTTATAGAGGAATGTGTAGCGTGATATACACCAAATGTTTAACAGCAGTTCCACCATGGAGCAGGCTTGGAAAGTGAGACAAAGTACATTTTTGCTTTATACACTAAATATTGCTTAAAATTTTTACAATGACAATGCATTATTTTTACCACTCTCTTAGTGAGGGAAGAAAAATCTGAGCCTCAGAGAAGTGAAGTAACTTTTTTCAAATCACTCAAATGGCTAGTAAAAAAGATAGGACCAGATTCCAGGTTTTTAAAATCCCAGTTGGGTGTTTTTTCTACTAAAGAAGGCCTTGAGAGACCTTTACCAGAATGCCTGGCTTTCTGTAGATTGGGTCAGAGCTCCTATTTCTCAGGGAAGTAAATAAAATGTATGATTTCCTGTTTCTATCAGACAAGAAAGTTTCTGAGCCTCTTGAGCAACAAGATTTTTCTTCTGTATTTACCACCATAATCATCATAGAAATATTCATTTATAGTTATTATGCTTCACTTATATGACTGATCCTGACCACTTCCCTAAGCATTAATCTGCAAAAACAGGATTAAAACTAACTTGGATATTATTCCATAGTTACATAGAAGATGCAGACTTTCCAACAGAGCACACAAGTCCCTTCCCAAAGTACAGAGGAATTTGCTCTCATGTTTCCTTATCTGTTCTTACAACATCTGACACAGTTTTATTCCAATAGTCATTATTTTTAGTGCCATTTTGGTATTTAGGATGCATAGCACCACTGCTCCCCATTACATCAGATAAAATATAGGAAATTTTTGTTCACCTTAAAATCAAGAGCAATATTAGCTTTTCCCACATGCTTAAGTTTAATTTTAGGCATTTAAAAATTTAGACTATAAAATGGTATGTACCGTCTCTACACATTTCTCTATAATTATTTAAATAAATCTCAACACATTTTTCTATAAACATGTAAGTAAATATATATATATTTTTAAAGATTTATTTATTTACTTTAAAGAGAGAGCACAAGGGGGAGGGGCAGAGGGAGAGGGAGAGAGAATCTCAAGCACACTCCCCGCTGAGTGCAGGGCCCTGTAAGAGGCTCGATCCCACAACCCTGAGATCATGACCTGAGCTGAAACCAAGAGTCAGAGGCCCCACCCAGGTGCCCCTATAAATACATATTTTTTAGTAAAATTGGGATCAAACTCTATATATTGTCATATAATTTGCTTTTTCCACCAAACAGTGTATCATGGACATTCTTTGCAACTGCAGCCTCGTATTTCTTGGTACTGAGATAAACTAATCTATTTAACAATTCCCATTATGATGGACATTTAGAGTGACTCTGATTTTTAATCATCTAAAAATCCTGCAACAAGCACGTTGGTGTGTATTAGGTTTCCAAGATAGCTTTCTAAACTATTCCCAAACTTTAGGAATGCCCATAATTATTGGGTTGAATTTTTTCTCAATTAATAAATGAAGGGAAGCATCTGAAAGTAATTCAGGGTAGGCTTTAAAAATATTGTGTTTAAAGGAATATTTAGTGGCACCTGGATGGCTCAGTCGTTAAGTGTCTGCCTTCAGCTCAGGTCATGATCCCAGAGTCCTGGGATCGAGCCCCGCATCGGGTTCCCTGCTCAGTGGGAAGTCTGCTTCTCCCTCTCCCACTCCCCCTGCTTGTGTTCCCTCTGTCATTGTGTCTCTCTCTGTCAAATAAATAGATAAAATCTAAAAAAAAAAAAAAGAATATTTAATTATGTCACAAAATGTCACTTCACTATGCTAAATAAAAAGTACGACAAATGTGTATCTCAAATTATACCCGTTCAGTAAACATACATACTTTATAGGCAATCACATAGGCATAGAAAAAGATCTTTAAAAAATGTATGCAAACATTAACCTTTGCTCTGGAGGATGAGCCTGATTTCCGTTTTCTTCTCTATACTTCCTGTGTTCTCTCATTTCATCAAAAGAATCTTTACCTTTGACAACAGAAAAAAAAAATTTGTTAAAGACGATTTGGAAGCCAATATAACCTGAAACAGTACTTACCGAACGAACATCTTTTCCTGAATTAATAGTCAATTCTAGGTACTCCTTCAAGAGAGCAATGAAACCTCAGATTAATTTGTGAGTACACTTGATGATGGAGAAGTCAAATTGGATTTTGACCTTTTTGAAGAAAAAGGAGCTTTGACAAAGAGGGAAAGGAGACCAAAATGCGAGAAAAGAGTGAAATGAGGGAAGTAGGCTGGCCGCCATTTTGCTGGGGTGGATCTCAGATTTTGGAAACAGCACATACAAAGGCAGGGGACTTCCAAGCAGGGACTTGATGGGAGAAGGTAGAGAAAGAAGGTATGCTGTAGAATGAGAGAGAAATGAAAGCACTCATCTGGGCACAGGAAAGGAGCAGCTGAATCTGGGCATCTGTTTGCTTTTCTTTTTTCATCCCATCCTTCAGCAAGGGTTTAGCATAGTGTCTGGCACATGTCAGGCTCCCCAGGGTTTTGTTTGTTTGTTTGTTTGTTTGTTTGTTTGTTTGTTTTGTTAAAATGACACATGGAGGAAAATGCAGCAGTTGTCTGAACCTAGACGACAGGATTGAGGCTGAACCTACAAGCACAAAGGAAAACCCAACAAGATGAAATACACCAGTGAAGTCTGGCTAGCGTCGTGTTGGTATTTGGCTCTGTTGCTCACCGGAGCGTACCTGAAAGCATTTGCTGGGCAGAGTGGGCTAAAAGGAGGAAACTGAGCTAACCATCATGAAATATTGGAATTATAGAGGGAAAATGAAAAGACCAACTACCTTGTTATTTATGGTTTTATTTTTTAGGGGTCAGGAAACTGATGAAGAGGAGTGAAAAGAGCTCAGCCACACTTAATACAGATAGATTGATCAAAAATATCAATTTCTGGGAGCCTGGGTGGCTCAGTGGGTTAAAGCTTCTGCCTTCGGCTCAGGTCATGATCTCAGGGTCCTGGGATCAAGGCCCGCATCGGGCTCTCTGCTCAGCAGAGAGCCTGCTTCCTCCTCTGCCTGCCTCTCTGCCTACTTGTGATCTCTCTCTCTATCGAATAAATCAATAAAACTTTAAAAAAATATATCAATTTCTATTATTTGATGGGCCTGACATTCCCATTTGTAACATTTCTTCAGGCTCTTTCAGTGCTCCAATATTCTCCAGAAAATAAGATTCAAATTATATTTTTCTCCTTAGCCTTAAAAATAACATAAGCATGAAAAGGCAATGTGGACATAATAATTTATAAACATATTGTGATGTGCTACCATTTAGTATTGTTAGGAAAAAAATCCCCTACCCATGCACTCCTGGTTACTAACAGTTTATTCTGGGTGAAGTAAACAAAATACCAAGGGGTTATGTACTGTAAATTCCCACTATTTCAAGTGTTATGTATTTGGTTCATTATTTTTCCTCCTTCTCCATCCTGAAGTTCAAAACCAGTTGAGTGCTCATTGCCAGCTCCTCTAGTGGTGATCCAAAGTGGGAAGTGTAATGGCAACTCCATTGATTTTTCTATATATTAGTACTCTTTTCCAAAGTTATATCAGGGAAGGCAATTTGAACTATAGAATAAAACAAGAAATATCTGATGATCTGTAAATTACACTTGTCTAAGGCATCCTTTACCAATAGCCATGGGGTCTGCCCCCCTTACCTCCTAGAATAGTTGATTCATTGGGGCAGGTGAGTGGAGTTGGTTCCTTAGAAGAAATAGAGCAAAGGTTTGGGAGATTTTGTGTTTAATTTGTAACAGTATATAAATTAGTATTGTTTGCATATTCCCATAGACTACCTTGATGTTATTTTTAAATCTTCTGAAATTTGTGTATTTGTTTAGAAAACATTAAGAGCCTGAGGTGCCTGGGTGGCTCAGGTCATGATCACAGAGTCCTGGGATGGAGCCCCACATCTGGCTACCTGCTTAGCGGGGAGTCTGGTTCCTTTCTCTTTGCCCCTCCCCCAACGTGCATTTCTCTCTCTGTGTCTCTCTCTCTCTCCAAATAAATAAAATCTTTTTAAAAATCCATTAAGAACCTAATATGTCCAAGGGAGTTATGCTGGGGCCTAGAAATACGGAGATAAAGAACCCAGGTCCTTCATTTCAGACTGATTATATTTAAGATACAAAAAGCAAAAAACATCTAAAGCTTGGGCCTTTATTACAAAAGCAATACATTTCATTATATTTTTTTATACAGCTATGTTAAAGGAAGACATAAAATCACCCATTCTCCTACCCACCTAGAGAGAATCACTTTTAACATTTATACATACACACATGCATATATCTAAAAGGAATCATTTTTGAAATAGCTACTATTTTTAAGCTGTTTCCCCCACCCCCTGGAATAGTTTTCCATACTAAAATCTCTGTTAATAGCTACATAATTTGAGGGTACTATAATTTATGGGTATCATAATGTATTTAAAGATTTTTTTTTATTTATTTATTTCACAGAGGGAGAGAGATCACAAGGAGGCAGAGAGGCAGGCAGACAGAGAGAGGGGGAAGCAGGCTCCCCGCTGAGCAGGGAGCCCGATGCGGGCCTCGATCCCAGGACCCTGAGATCATGACCTGAGCCGAAAGCAGAGGCTTTAACCCACTGAGCCACCCAGGCGCCCTCATAATGTATTTAAGTACTTTCCAAACATTTAGGCTGTGGGAAACATTCCATGTGTTAAAAAAAAAATACGCAGGAAGGGATTCTGGGTATGTGCCACCCACGTGAGGCTCACCTGTGACTTTACTATCTATACCTCACCTGGTCCAGAGAGTTGCGGCAACAGTGAGGAGAAGTAGAACCTTTCCCTCTATGAGGTTTAGCTGTCTTTGGGTGCCGGGGAAGAGCATGAAGGTGGAGAGCATCAGGAAACTCCTGTGGGAAGCATGAAGGAGAGGCTTCTGGGTAGACCATGTACCCAAAATGTATGCACCCTCCGATGGTAGGTTGACTCTGAATGCTTGAGTGTGTTTACTGTGTCTGGCCCCAACATGTCCCAAAGAAACTTATGGCAGACAGACTCTAAGGTGGCCCCACAGCCCCTGTACTAGCATTCTTGCCTTTATCCAAATCTCCTCCTTTTGATGTGGTTGAATCCTGGGACTTGAGTCTAATCCATGGAACATGGCAAAGGTAAAAAACTTGTATGTGATTACACTACATACAACTACAACATCAGTCTTGACAGACAACTCTCTTTCTTGCTGGCTTTGAGGAAACAAGTGATTTTGAGGAAGACGCACATGGCAAGGACCTGAGGGAAGCCTCCTGCTGAGGGAAGAAACTGAGGCCCTCATTCCAACAGCCCACCAAGAACTGAATGTTGCCAACAACCCAATGTGATTGGATGTATATCCTTCCCCAGTTGAGTTTGGATGAATGCCCACCCACCACCCCAGCAGACACCTTGATTTCAGGTTCATAAAAGGTAGAAGTAGATGACCCAGGCTAGCTGTGCCTGGATTCCTGACTTACAGGAAGTGTGATGTAATTAATGTATGTTGTTTTGAACCACTAAGTTTGCAGTGATCTTGATACATGTCAATGATGCTCTGAGTCATCACTTATCCTGAGCCAATGAAAGTAAGACCAAAGTGAGAACAGAAAGACTGTTCACTTGCCTGCTTCACATTGCCAACCCACAGGAGTAGGGACAGCTCAACTTCTATTACATGAAGGATAGCTAACAACTTGGGCAATTCAACATCAAATCAGAGTTCTAATGATCCAACAAAGAAAAATACATCTCATTTAAAAAAAAATACTAACAAGGGGCACCTGGATGGTTCAGTCGGTTAAGTGGCCAACTCTTGATTTTGGCTCAGGTCATGATCTCAGTGTCCTGGGATTAAGCCCTGTTTTGGGCTCCACATTCATCATGGAATCCGCTTAAAACTCTCTTTCCCTCTCCCTCTGCCCCTTCCTTCCTGCTTGCACGCTCTCTCTCTCTCTAAAAGAAAGAAGGAAGGGGAGGAAGAAAGACAGACTAACCAAAAAGAAGAGTATAAGTCAGAACTAACAAAACATGTCTAGCAAGATGGAGTTGCTGAAGTTGACAGACATCACGTATTTTAAAAAATAATAATAAAAGAAGTCTCACTTCTAGTACTTAGTAGTTAGGATGAACTAAATTTTTTTTTCCTATTAGATTTATAAACTCTTCACAAAATGTGAAAAACAATAACTTAAAGTAGTAGAGAATCACCCCAAAGCAGGCAGACCCTGGAGAGAAGGTGACTCTTGAATAATGAGCTATGTGCCAGTAAGATCTCTCAGTGTGATATCAGCCTTTTTTCTCATTTATTAATTCTCTGCTGGAAGTCACCCAGCCTCAGTTGAACCTCTGTGCCTTGGTTTGTCAGCGGCCTCCCATGTTCTGGCCTTTCCCCGAATCTTCTTGTCTCTATGGACTCAGGATCTCAGTACCGCCCCCCCCCCCCCCCCCCCCCCNAGTATGGCTCCCAGGCCTTCCCTTCCTATGGTTGTTTCTTCTTTTCCCTCAGGGCTGCATTAAGCTGTTCTTAATCACTCTTAAATTACAACCATCTTCACTATCTAAACACACAGTGAACTTGGCATCTGAGCATCACTATCCCAAATTAGTATAGGCCTATGTCATATTGTAGGTCAATGACCTATAAAGCTTACCCACCTTATACCTATTTGACCTCTTCTCCTGTTTCTCTCTGCTTTTCTCTCTCATCTCCAGCCATTCTTGCCTCTTTGCTACTCATTGTTTTTCTTACACATGAGATAAATTTCGACCTCAGGATCTTTGCACTTGCTATTTTTTTTAAAGATTTTTTACTTATTTATTTGACAGAGAGAGAGAGATCACAAGTAGGCAGAGAGGCAGGCAGAGAGAGAGGAGGAAGCAGGATCCTTGCCGAGCAGGGAGCCTGATGCGGTCCTCGATCCCAGGACCCTGAGATCATGACCTGAGCTGAAGGCAGAGGCTTTAACCCACTGAGCCACCCAGGCACCCAGCACTTGCTATTTCCTCTGTTGTAAATATTCTTCCCCTCAAGAATCACCTTGACTCTCTTTCTTTTTTTGGTCTTTGCTCAAATGTCACCTTTTTGTTGGNTTGCTATTTCCTCTGTTGTAAATATTCTTCCCCTCAAGAATCACCTTGACTCTCTTTCTTTTTTTGGTCTTTGCTCAAATGTCACCTTTTTGTTGGGCCCTTACCTAGAAATCCTATCTAAAATGATCAACCCACTACCATGTCATGACACTCCTTCCTCCCTTTCCTTAGCACTGGTCATCTAACATGCTAGATGTCTTACTTAGCTTGTGTGCTACTCATTTCTCCATCTAAAACATAAGTGCCATGTGTGCATAGATTGGTGTCTTTTTTCCACCCATTTGTTATTTCTGTAGTGTTTGGAGCAGTGATGACACATATCAGGCACTCAATAATTATTTGTTGAATTTCTCAATTTGGCTTAAGGGTTTCATTTTCTCATAGTATAATTTCTCTCACAGATTAGGGGCCTGGCACTAAATTGCAGAGGTATCTTGGGTGACTCATAACCATGGTTTTAATGTTCTAGTTCCCTTTGGCTAGAAATGGTACTTGATCCTTGGTGACTTAGAAGGAAATGTCTACAACTCCCCCAATGCACAGAGTCAAGGGTTCTAAAGTTCATGTTTAAGTCAATTGTTTGGACATCCTGAACTCTTCTTCAGAACACGATTGGGCACAGCTAGTTAACTGTAGGGAGGCTGAGAAGACAGGAAAGTGCCAGAACTTGGAACCAGATCTGCCCACTGGGAGAGAGCACACTCTGGAAGGACAGGAACAGGTGCACTGAACTCTGAGGGTATTCAGTGCAGCCAACAAGAGACATTGTCCTGAAAGCAAGGGCACAGGCAGCAGGTAGCATTAGAGAGGGCCCAGAGGAAATACTGTGACCCCTAGGAAGGGAAGTAGTTTAGCAACTGGCCACCTAGGAGTAGTGATACTTAAAAAACAAGTTTATTGAAAAACACAATTAAGACTGTGAAAAAGCAAGCCAAAGAATAAAGAAAATATTTGTGATAAGTCTACCTGACAAGTGTTTAATATTTAAGGGGCTGAATATTTAAGAACTATTTCAAAAAGAGAAGAAAGACAACACAAAAGACTTTAATAATCATTTAGAAAAGACAACATCTGAATATCTAATAAACATATAAATAGATTCACAGCCTCAATTACAAACAAATTAAGCTGCAATGAGATTTTATTACACACTGCCAGTAGGGCTAACACTAAAAGGACTGGCCATACCAGGTGTTGATAACAATGTGGAAAAATTGAAATTCTCTTAGGCTGCTCGTAGAAGTGAAAGTTGGTACCAAAGCTTTGTTAAATTGTTGTTTTGTAATTGCAGACCTCTCAGGTTTAAGTTCAACAGCTGTGTATGCCCAAAAGTCTTGTCCAAGAATGTTTGCTGCAGCATTATTTGCAATAGCTTACCATAGAAAAAATACAGATGTTTATCAACTGAAGAGGGGACACATACATTGTGGAATGGTCATACAATGGAACACTACTTATTTTTGTAAGAAACAAAAATAAAGGGGCGCTTGGGTGGCACAATCAGTTAAGCACCCAACTCTTGGTTTTGGCTCAGGTCATGATCTCAGGGTTGTAGGACTGAGCCCCACATCAGGCTCCCTGCTCAGCAGGGTCTGCTTGAGATTCTCCCTCTCCCTCTTCCCCTCTTGCTTGTTCTCTCTGTCTCTCAAATAAATCTTAAAAAAAAAAAGAAATGAAAATAAATAAACCACTGTTACACATGGTAATATGACTGATTCTCTTATGCATGTCAATCAGTAAGAAGCCAGATAAAAAGAATACACATAATTCTAGCTATGTAAAGTTCAAAAATAATCGAAATTAATTTATAATAAAGGAAATAATAGTAGTAGTTTTCTTTGTGGAGCAGAGCTAGTAAGTGGGAGAGGCCATGAAGGTTTCTGGAGTAGTGGTAATGTTCTATTTCTTGGTTTGGGTAGTAAGTACCTTTTGTAAAAAAATGTCTTCAGGCTATAGCCATACTTTTCTGTATGTATAATATATTTCAATACAATATGTATTTAATTTTTTTGAAAGAAAGAAAACATAAAGCTGGCATTAGGAAACATGTTGGCACATAGCAGACCCCAACTCTGGGCAGGGGGTGAGGCATTAGAACCTAATTTGGATGAGTGGAACTGACAAGAGTTACAGTGCCACAACCCAGGAAGAGAGAAGTAGAGCTTTGAGTTATACAGATAGATTTCTTTTAAGGATTTATTTATTTATTTGAGAGAGAGGGAGTGTGGGGGGTGGGGTCAGGGGCAGAAGGAGAGGGAGAGAGAGAATCTCAAGCAGACTCTGCACTCAGCAAAGAGTTCGATGCAGGGCTTGATCTCAAGACCCTGAGATCATGACCTGAGCCAAAATCAAGAGTGGACACTTAATGAACTGTGTCACCCAGGTGCCCCTTATGCAGACACCTTTTAACCCAAACAACCTACACTCCAGTCCTTGGTATGCCATTTACCACCTTGGGCCACCTAACCCTTCTGGATCTCAGTTTCTTCATTTGTAAATCAGAAATAATGCAAAGCTCTCAAGGTTTGCGTGGTACTGAGAATGAATTTCATACATATTAGCTATTCATAATAACAGCCATTTTTACCTCAACAAGAGAAAGAGATTTAGTTACCATATCTGTGAAAGACTTCAAGCTTTGGGCATTAGGAACAATGTGGAAACCCATGAATGCAAACCAGGGGTCAAAGTCAGAGCTGAAACATGCCTCAAAAAGGACTCAGAGGAGTTCCTGAGTCCTCACCAGAGATGCTCAGAATTCCACGAGGCCTTAGGGGAGGAAACAGGAGGGATACAGAGGGTAGGTTGGACCTGATGGGGGAGTTGTTCCTATAAATATGGCTACTAACAATTTCTTCCATCTGTGCATGCTCCTCCCATCTGTTTTTCTTCTCCTTGAATCAGTGTTGGCTCTGGGACTTGCTTTGACCAGTAGAGTAAAAAAGCAGTGACGTTGTGCCTGGTAGTTTGCACTCAGCTTTCTTGTAACCCAGCAGCCATACAGTAAGGCAGTCCAGACTATTCTACTGGAAAGAGAGGCCACATGTAGAGGCCCTGGGGGATGAAATGCCACATGGAGAGAGAGGCCATGTGAAGGAGAATGGTCAGCAAAAGGCCCCAGACATATGAAGGAAGTCTTCTCTCCAGGAAAGTGAGTCTACCAGCTGAATGCAGACATGTAAATGAGATTTGGCCAACAACTTGGAAAGCAGAAGAATTGCTCATTCAATCCACAGCGTTGTGAGAAATAATAAACAATGGTTGTTTTGAATCATTAGGTTTGGGGCTGTGGGTATCTGAAAATGGACTGCTGCTGTAACGAAAAACCTAACATGCATGCTGTTGGCTATGGTTTCAGACAGGTGGGGACCACAGGGGTGGTGAGGAGACTACAATGGAGGCTGGAAGAGCAATGAAGTAACCACCCTGGAAACTGGAGAAAGGGCAGTGTGTGCTACAGAGGGGTAGAATGTACTAAGCTAAAACATGTTACCTAATGTATTTGTCAAGCTTGCCAAAGAGATTTTCCAGCAGAATGTAGAAAGTGCCAATTGACTTATTTTAACTGTCTGTGACAAAGAAAGGAAAGAGAAAGATGAGCTAAAGAAGGAATGGTTCAGTTTCAAGTACAAGCTAGGGGATATATTTCTGATCCAGGAACTGATGAGTTAGGAGGTGAAACTATTTCTTATTTTCAGCATGTCCAGATGAACAAAAGATTCTTTCTTATTTATTTATTTATTTATTTATTTATTTATTTATTTACCTACTTACTTACTTTTACTTATTTAGAGAGCGCAAGAAGGGGGAGGGGAAAAGAGAGAGAGGAAGAAAATCTTCAAGCAGACTCCCTGCTGAGCATGGAGCCCCTCACAAGGCCCAATCTCATGATCCTGAGATCATGACCTAAGCTGATATCAAGAGTCAAATGCTCAAACAACTGAGCCATCCTGGCACCTCTAGAAGATTTTTAATGTAAGAATAGTCTCAGGACAAAGATCAAATCCAGAGTACTGCTAGTTAAACATGGCCTTAGGATCAAGATAAAGACAAGAGTCTCTCTAAGACATTTTGTTAATGTCTCATAAAGCTATAAGGTGATGCCCTCCTGCATCCTTTTGCTGAGGTTTCTGAGAATCTTTTGCTGAGGTTTCTTAAGAACATTTCTCCACAGCACCCTGACTTGTAGCCCAAAATGGAGGGGAGGTTGTCTTGGAAAGAATTATGAATGTGGTTTTTGTTTAATGCAATGGATTGTAGTTGGATAAATGAAAGCCCACAAAGAGTTTAAAAGAGTTGTACCAGTTTAGACTAAAAGTGACAAGAGACATCTCAAAATGGAATGAGACTATGGAACCCCACTTTTTTTGGATGGGATGAAGGCTGAAAGCAGAACCAGCATAAGCCTGCTCAATCACCGTGAAAAGGGAAAGATGACACAGAGGACAGAGTCAAGAGCTCAGAACATGGAACCAAGAGCAATGGAAAATACTAGATCAGGAAGCCACATACAGACAGTAGAACGGGGCCAAAAACGAGGACCTTCTTGTGACTTCTCAGTCCTGCACTGGAGTCAAGGGAGCTCATGATATGTGCTTGGATGGATTTCATAATTTCTATGAATCAGTGACTGTTGTATGTCAGAAATAGCAACTACCTCTGTTTCACTATTAGATATTAGATGTAGGGGAGGTAGATAACATATAGTTCATGGATATCTAAAGCAAGATGAGTCATATCTGAAGGGTCTTTTCTACATCCAGACCTGAAGTGAACCACAAGATAGTGGACTTCAAGCCTTGTACCATAATTGGATAAGACTTTGAAGAGTATCAGGAGGGAAGTGAATTGTTGTGGCCAGATGGAGGACTGTGATGGATGAATCCTGAAGACTTGTGCCAACAATTTCCCCCATTCATGTGTGCCACTCATTCCATCAAGAAGTAGAATCTAATTGCCTTCCTTTTATATAGGCAGATGCAGTGGAAATGACATTCTCAGACTTGCAGTCACAGAACTTATGCAGCATTGTAGCTTCTGCTTTCACCCTCCTGGGATCAAGTTGCTAAGGAGGAGATCAGGATAGACTACTAAATCATAATAAACCACATGGAGAGTGAAAGGCCCAGCCAGTCCCCAGCCATCCTAGTTGGCATGGCTGAGGTGTGTGGTCCCTCACATGTAAGCAGGGAAGCCATCTTTGCTATTCTAGCCCCAGGCAAGCCCCCAGCTGAGTGCAACTGCATGAATGACTTCAGTCAACACCTCATAGAGTAGAGTCAAGTTGTCCCACCAAGGTTTGCCCAAATTGCAAAATCATGAGCAAATAAATGGTGGTAGCTGTTGTGAAACCTAAGTTTTAGGATGGTTTCTATCTAGCAAGGGACAACTGAAATACCTATCACAGAAGATAATGAAGTTTTCACATTCCTTACCCCAGTGTACAAAGTTCCAAAAGATCTATTTCCCCGCCTACTATTCTTACTTTTTCTGGCATTATCCCCTGTGTTAGTCAGCTTGGGATGCCATAGCCAAATAGCATAGGCTGGGCATCTTAAACAAACAAAAATTTACCTTCTCATAGACATGGAGGCTGGAAGGCCAAGATTAAGTTTCCCGCAGGGTTCAGTTTCTGGTGAGGACTCTCTTCCTGCTTTTCAGATGGCCGCCTGCTCACTGTGTCCTCACATGGGAGAGAGATAAAACACACAAGATCTCTCGTGTCTCTTCTTATAAGGGCACTGATCCCATCATGAGGGCCTCTCACGAAGGCCCCATCTCTAAGTAGCAGCACATTGAGAGTTAGAACCTCCACAGATGAATTTGGGAGGACATAATTCAGTCCACAGTACTCCCTTCTCTCCAGCAACACTAACTCCAGCTTCTGGAACATGACATGTTCATTCCTACCTTGGGCTGTGTAATTGCTGTTCCCTGTCTGGAATGTTCCATGTTCACCATTGCCTTCCTATCATTCAGTCTTAAAGGAAAAGTTACTAATATTTCCTCAGAATGGTCTTCTCTGGCCCCTCAGTGTAATGTATGTCCCCTGGCCACTCTATCTCATCCCCCTGTGGTATTTTAGTCACAGAATAGAAGACCCTCTGAAATGATTGTATTCATTTACCTCTTTACTTGCTTATTTGCCCATTTCCCACCATGGGGTTCCATGACTATAGGTACCTTACCTGTCACCTGTATGGCTATAGTTCTGGTGTCTAGAGTAGTTTCCAGAATGTGGTAGGTGTAAAATTGTTTTTGTTTAACGAATAATCTACAATACACGTACATTGTAGAACTGATCAATGATGTATATTTGACTATTCATCAAATACAGCAGTTTGCTACACACTAGTTCTTTGAACATTAAAGATGGTTCAGATATGTCCTTTGGCCTTCCAAAAACTTCCTCTGGATGCACATTGTGCATGGAGGAAGATAAAGCATAAAAAAACTTTAACACAATGTGACAGATGCTTTTGTAGAAGGGTGTAGGAGAAGAATGGAAATTCTGGTTAGAGAGCAATAATTCTGTCTGAAGGGAGAGGGAGAAGAAGGTCATAGAGACCACCAGAGAATATTTTAGTTGTTCCTTGAAGAATGAGTAACAAATGGGTAAGAGGTAAGAGGAGAAGAATGAGAGTGTCAGATGGGTAAGAGGGGAAGGGCAACTATTCCATACAAGAGAAAGAACATGAACGAAGTTGGAGGTGGTGTGGTAGCTTGAATGCGGGGGAGGCGGGGCGGGGTGCAGGAAGAAGGGAGGCCAGATACAGCCAGGGGAAGAAGTGAGCTAGGTTATAAAGGCACAGGATCATAGTGGAATTTATACTTCATTTTATAGGCATTGTGGAAATAGAGCACACCCCACTGCGAGAGGGTCTTAACTTCGGACATCAAGCACTTCTGTCTCTATTGCAGGCCAGGATGGGCAGTACAGGACAGGAGCATCCTGGCAGACAGGAAGGCATATTCTAGACTGCTCTATCACAGTGACTTCAGAGGTTCAGGTTCAAGCCCTGATGGACTCTCCCAAGAGTGGCATTGGCCTTTATTAGAAAGAATGGCTCCCATGGGGTGTGACCAAGAGAGTACAAATTAGAGAAAAGTTTGCTAGTCATTTGCCTTTAAAAAAAAATATTAAGGGATGCCTGGGTGGCTCAGAGGGCTAAAGCCTCTGCCTTCGGCTGAGGTCATGATCTCAGTGTCCTGGGATCGAGGCCCACATCGGGCTCCCTGCTCAGCCGGGAGCCTGCTTCCTCCTCTCTCTCTGCCTGCCTCTCTGCCTACTTGTGATCTCTCTCTCTCTCTCTCTCTCTCTCTCTCGGTCAAATAAATAAATAAATAAATCTTTAAAAAATTATTAAGAAGCTTAGAGGACATATTTTGAGTTTGCTTTTAAGGCTTTTCTCCAAAATTCTAGAAGAGTTCTGCTTCTATGCATTATTTTTCTAGAACAGCATGATAAAGATTTTGGGTTGCACACTCCCCTTCTCCACCACCATTTCATTCCATTATTATAAGTAGCTGTTTGAATTTAATTTTAATGGAGTCAGTTTAATTATTAAAACCTTATAAATGAATAACATTAGATAAAAGTAAGACTTGTAGATATTTTAAAAGGTTTAAAATATGAAAATGATTTGGTTATGAAACACCAGTATTTTTTCATAGAGTTGAAATATTGAAGTACTTCTGCCTTGGAGAAATCTTATACTTGATCATGATCTTAGCAAAATTCACATGTCTTATTCTCACTTTATTGGTAGAGTCAATAGCCAAGGAAATCCCTTCATGCACGTTTGACTCAATGAATTTTCCATACTTGTGTACCCTCCCTTCTCAGATCCAGGATGAGTTGGTAGGAATTGTGTGGGAAACCAACCATTTAGCTACAGAAAACCACAAACGTGTAAATGGTGAGTTATGGCTTTTTCCTCTCGGCTCTCCCTGTAGAATTTGCTAAGGAATTAGAGGGGATTGTATACTTACCTTACAGAATCATCCATTAAGATATCATCTATTTGGCCTGTCTGGGTGGCTCAGTCAGTTAAACGACTGCTTTTGGCTCAGGTCATGATTTCAGGGTCCTGGGATTGAGTCCATGTGGGGCTCCTTGCTCGGGGGGAAGCCTGCTTCTCCTTCTGCCTGCTGCTCCCCCTGCTTGTGCTCTCTCTCTCTCTGACAAATAAATACATAAAATTTAAAAAGTCTTGGTTTTAAAAAAAATCACCCTGCTCTGTAGCAACATTATCTATAATAACCAAATTATGGAAACACCCCAAGTGTTCTTCAATAGATGAATGGATAAAGAAGATGCGGTATATATACACAGGAGACTATTACTCAGGCATAAAAAAGAATGAGATCTTGCCATTTGGGGCAAAATGGTTAGACCTGAAAGGTATTACACTAAGTGAAGTAAGTCAGACAGAAAAGGACAAATACCATATGATTTCACTTATATGTGGAATTTAAGAAAGAAAACAAACCAACAAAGGGGGAAAAAAAGAGAGAGAGAGAGGCATACCAAGAAACAGAATCTTAACTAAAGAGAACAAACTGATGGTTACCAGAGGGGAGAGGGGTGAGGGATGGGGAATGAGGATCAAGGCCTACATTTGTTGTGATGAGCACCGAGTCATGTATGGAAGTGTTGAATCACTATATTGTACACCTGAAACTAATATTATGCTGTATGTTAATTAACTGGAATTTAAATAAAAATTTAAAAATCACCCTACTCACAGGTATATGATTTATTCATGTACATATGTAACTTACTTACTAGAAGGTATGGTGGCCACGACTCTGAGACATTCAACTGGAGAAATCTATTTTTAAATATGCACATGTAGAATAAATCTTTATGTGTATGTCCTCTCCTGCTTGCTTGCAATCCTGTTCAGGGCAGGTTCCATGTCTGTTAATCTTTGTGTATTTGTCCAATTTTAGCACAGTGCCTGGACTATAGGTATTGGGTATTCGTTGACCCATGGCGTACAGTCTGCTGAACCAATATGTAAAAGACAACCACGAAAGAGACATGTTTGGACACATTTGGCCGAAACATCCTCACCCTCTAAATTCACACACTCTATTCTCTTTCCGCATCTCTTCCTGCATTTCCCACATTGAATATTGATGAAGTTTGCAAGCTTTATTTTATTGTCTCATAACAAGGAGCCTCACTAGACTGGACGCTTCAAGTTGGGAAGAACATCGGACTTCAGAATATTCTCCGTCCATGATGCCGTCATAAGCACCTAACCCTGGTGCATTTAGCTTGTGTCGTGCTGGCCGGGAACGTCAGCCGAGGTTACCATATCGCCCAGGCATCCCGTGTCATCACTTTCCATTCCATCCAGCTTCTAGCGGCTCATTTTAGCTGTGAGCATCACGCAGCATGGCACATCTGTGTCACTGGTGACATACTGGGACTGTTTTGCCCCTCCTGTCCAGTGTGCCCCAAACCAATACCAAGTGTCCTGTGGTGTGTGTGTGTGTGTGTGTGTGTGTGTGTGTGTGTGTGTCTGTGTGTGTGTCTGTGTGTGTGTCTGTGTGATTTAGAAGAGGGTCCACACAGAGTGCTTTGCCTGCAGCCACTTTTCAAAAAGAAGGGGTGAGGAAGGCAGGTTCTCAGCATTTGGTAACAAATTTGGCCACAGTATTCACGCAGCTGTGACCCATTTCCCATTTTCCCTGGAGTAAGTGGCAGCAGACTAAAAGCTCCCACTCTGAAAAGCAAGAGCCCCAGTAACCCTGCGAATCCTCCGGCGGTCTCACCCAAACTGTCGTCCCATCCGTGGTGGTAGGGATGTAACCAATCCATTTTTCCACCCAGGAGCATTGCTTTAGGACAATCGCTTTCTTGTTATTGCCCTTCAGTCCCAGACCCATAAACGTAAAGAGGGAAATACAGAAATAGCATCAGAGGGACAAAGAAAGAAAGCACTGGAACAAAACACTTCGTGAGCGCTACATGGACTCTGTGGAATTTCCTTTGGGAATAATCCCCGGGATCATCGAAAATAGGTCCCCGCCGCCCGTCGTGGTCCTGAGCAGTCCCAGGTTGTGTGCCCCTCCTAACTTAAACACCAGGCAGGGCAGGTGGGGGTGCTGAGGGCAGGGGTCCCTTCCAGAGCAGCTGCACATAAGGCTTTGTGAGCTGAGGTCTGCCAGTCCTCCCTTAGCTGGTTGCCAGGTTTCTGGAGTGTTAGAATAGTAAACAGTTGTTTCTCAGAAGCAGAGATAGGGTTATCCACAACCTCGCCTGCTAAATTTAAATTTAATAAAGCTCTTTCCTAACAGCCTAGATCAGTGATTTCCAACCAAGCTGGGGGAGGAGGGGAGGAGAGATCTGTTTCCACGGGGCGGGGGAAGGATCCAGCATGTGCACTTTGAAGAAGCTCCCCGGGGTGATTCTGTATCCTGTCTGTGAACATGGATGCCTCTTCAGAACACCACCAGCACACGGCTTGGAGGCCGACGGAGGGTCTCTCTAGCTTTTTCTGCTATTTGCCCACACTGGTCCTGACATTTCAGAATTAACCTCTGAAGCACTCAAGGAAGATCACATTGGGAGATAGACAATGGCCTCCCTCCCCAACATTGGCCTCCATCTTCAATGTTGCCCTGTGAACTTTCACACAGCTATAAGGAAGAGCTGAAGAGGATAAACAGTATAATGAGTATGAGGTACATATAATTAAATGTTGACAACAGTTGACTGGGAGTCTTAGGTTTAATTCTTGGAGCTGCCGAAGATTTAGAGTGGGAATATGGATGTCATCAACCATGCCTTGCATAATCCCCATAGACAGGGCTGGATGCCTAGACATACACCAAGGGAGCCCAGAGCAAAACCTAAAGGCAGAAATAGATGCATCCTTCCCCCGCCCATCATTCCACTCATTGCCACCTCTTTCCTGAGCTAGGTGCTTAGGAGGGACCCTTCCTTCTTGCAGATAGTCCTGGGAAGAGGAGAAGCATACACCTTATTTGTTTGAGCTACGATTGAAAAGACTCTATGACCTTGGAAATCTAAATGCATATGAGGGAAACCAAAATGAGGTGGTGTTTTCAAAACTGCTGGTAGTTTTCTGTTTGGTAAGAATTATAAGAACAATTACAGGGAACTGGGGAGAAGCCTATTTCTTAGTTCTGAGACTAACACTTGAATTGGCCATTTAGTTATGCAAATAAAAGGCAAAGCTAAAAATTGGAAATGGGAACCAAGGCAGATACTCTTTGTTGGCTAACTCAAGTCTTTCCAGTTAACAATCATGTCTGCACTGTACTGGTTCTCAAAGTGATCTTGATATCCTCCCGGGGGGTCTGTGAGGCCAAAGCTCATTTTATAATAATACTAGGGCAGTATTTGCCTTTGGCACATTCATCTTCTTGCAAGCCTACATTCAAGTTTTCCCGGAACTATATGATGTGAGATAATGAAACAGATTGTGGGAGCAGATAAGAAAATCCATTTGTCTTCTATTAAGATACATAACAAAGAGATGTATGAAAATGCAAAGCAATTCCACCGTATCTACTATTTTTTTTTGGAACCAATTACGTCTCATAAAAATTTGTGTTTGACCTATATTCATGTGCAGCGGGTTTGTTATTGTTATTTTATTCTTTTAATTCTTTTAAAGATTTTATTTATTTGAGAGAGAGAGAGTGAGTGGGAGAGAGCACAAACCAGGGGAGGGGCAGAGAGAGAGGGAAGAGCAGGCTCCCCACTGAGCAGGGAGCCCAAAAAGAGACTCAATCCCAGGACCCAGAGATCATGACCTGAGACGAAGGCAGTTGCTTAACCGACTGAGCCACCCAGGCAACCTGTTATTGTTATTTTAAAGTGAATTAAGAAATACTCTTAAAATTTCTCAATATCAATACCTAACGTGGCAAATATTAATAGATCCAAGCCAGATAAAGAAAAGCTCTTTATGATTCCTCAATTTTTATGATAACATAAAGGGGTCTTGAGACCAGAAAGCATGAGAACCCCTGGCACACCATGCATGTGAGCTCATGGAAATGAACAGAGAGGATGGATGGGCTTGGGGCCCCACCACCCGTCTGCTCTGACGGATAGCTCTTTCTGCACAGTAACTTGGGCCTCGGCACCCCTGCAGGGGAGCTCTGGGACCCGACAGCTGTTCCTAACCCCCACCCCCTTGTCTGCGTCCCACCACAGAAACCAGAGAAAACAAGCAAACAAACAAGCAAGCAGATATTTGCTTTCCTGGCTAACTTTATAACCACAAGGGTCCATGTGTCTTAGTTCTCCCCAATGAGACATAAAAGGAAAGTGGTTGGGAGCTGTTTCAGAGAAAGCATTTGCTTCCTTAATGAAAGGTACCGGTGGGAGAGAAGACTACGGAGGGATCACCCCTCCCTCTCCCCCTTGCCTTGAATGCCTGGAGCGGAGGCAGCCATATTGCACCTGTGAAGGGCCAACCACGTATGTAGCCTTTTCAGATGGTGGAGTGGCAAAACCAGCTTAGACAGCATCACTGAGTTCCAGGGCCATTCTCCTCTTCCCCATGCCCCAGCCAAACCCCACACCCCGGGAATGGTGACCTTCCCACACATGCTACCCGGAGAACCAAACCTTCTGGGACCAGCGGCGTTCAGGCAATTGCTCAGATCAGCCTCTCCTGGTCTGAGCCTCAGCGGCTTTGGCTGGGACACGTGACTCTGGTTCCACACTCTTAGCATTTCTCAGATTCAGAATTTTCTGGGTTGCTGTTCATCTCCATTTTCAACTCATGACAGCCTGTGGAAATCAGGGTTCCTTCCACCTTGGCCCTCCTTTCACTGTGTCTCCCACTTAGTTTAACTGAAAATCTCTGACTTTTGGTCCTGGTCCCTGGGAAACCTACAACTCCTGTGGGATCCAGCCCCCACAAAGGGGAGGAGCAGGGAATACGGCCACTGCCAGTCAACTGAGACAATCGTCCTGAAGGAATCCCGTGTGTGAAAATAATGTCTGAAAACAGAGGCACCCAATCATTAGTGATTACTATTGTCCTGAGTTCTAGTCTTTGGTGAGTGTCTTATAGTAGAACTGGATGCTGAGGAACCATCCTGTCTCATCCTCTTTCTTGTGCCATTCACATTCCTCACTCCCTCTTGTGCCCTATTTTTTCCTTAAGATGGCTTTAATGTTGGTTCTTCGTTGTTTCACTGGTATAAAATACATGTGTGTGTGTGTGTTGAAGAGGAAGTCAGGAATGTGTGTGGGGTGGGAGGGAGATGGATACCTACAGTGAGTTTCTCCAGACCCCGTTCCTCAAGTGTAGAGAGTCTCCTAATCGTCAGAGACCACCCTGGGGCCCAGGACAGATACTGCGTGGCAAGGGATGAGGGACGCAGAAGACGGGCAGCATTTCTTCCTCATGTGATAGAATGTGCGGGGATCTTCCCGAGTCCACATTCAACCTCTTTGTCTCCTCTTTCAGACAGTTTCTAATTACCTGGTTCTCTTTTTCAGATGCAACTTGTATATTACAAACTCACCATATTCCATGCGTTTTCTGAAAAACTTAGTTTCTGGCTTTTCTCCCTAGACATAGCTGTGTGCTGAGCAGCCAGGCAGGGGCTCCCTTCTAGAGTCTGGACAGTGAAACTGTGGACATGCTATTATTAAGTGCCCAATCTCTCTCTGTCTCCTTCTCCGAGGGATGACTCTTGGTCACTGCATGAGCATACTCAAGGAGAGGGCGGAAGGGTGGACATCTCCTGTCCATGCAGACAGTTTCAAATACCCTATCTTTGCTAATTCTAGTGATGCATCTGAGGGAAGAGAGTCACCCCTCCATGCTTTTTCCCTCCCTTCATCCAGGTGGTGATCCGTTCAGCATTCATAGTTGGTTCCTTTTCCCAGCATGTATCTTGGGGACAAGATGGGTCTGGATTCAAAGCATGGAAGTGAATGATTCTGACTGGTTTACATGGAAATCAACCACAGAGCTTTGGCCTTTCTTTCTCACCACCAGCTTCTTTGTGTGTCAAAATCCCTGAACCCCTGGTTGCTTAGTGGGGGCCTGTGTCTAAAGGCTGTCTAAGTCATGGCTGCACAGCTCCAGGGAGGACCACTCACCTCAGGGCACCACCAGCTGACCTGCCGATGACAACTTTTCTTGACTTAAGGCTACAAAGCATTCTGAGGAAGAGGCTCTCTTCTAAATCACACCCAAAGTCTCCCTGTATACAAACACTGGGGGCCTGGGCACAAGTCCTTCAGAGGAAAAGAAGGCTTTACTGAATTTCAGAACACTCCAGCACCAGGGTTTGGGGCCAGGCAGGGCCTTCCCGAATTCAGATCTGAGATTTATCTTGACTGGAGGTAGAACTGTCTTTTGCCTGTTATTTGGTATTGGAGAAAAGAAATAGTGCAGAAAAAAGGAAGACCTTCTTATTGTCGGTGCACCCAATTTGGCTGCCTTGTGGTGTATTTCTTTCCTGTAAGTATCTTATTTCCCCAACTAAATTTCAGCCTTCTGTGGAAGAAATTACATTTTTGGCCCTTCTGGATCTCCAACATGGAACACGGTGTCTGTGAGTAAGGCGTGAACAATCGATAGGGTACTTGTCCAGCACAGCTATTAATAGCCTTCCCCTTCACTTTCCAATGTATCCAAGTGTGAACAATTTTCTGGTCACCCCACGAAGAAATGACCGTGGATGCAGTTGATGGTAGAGAAGCATTTTTTTTCTTTTTAAGATTTTATTTATTTGTCAGGGAGAGAGAGAGAGAGAGAGAGAGAGAGAGAGAGAGAGAGAACACAATCAGGAGGAGCAGCAGGCAGAGTGAGAAGCAGGGTCCCCACCCAGCAAGGAGCCCGATGCAGGACCCCAGGATCGTGACCTGAGCTGAAGGCAGACGCTTAATTGGCAAGGCATCCAGGCATCCTGAGAAGCATTCTTCATGCTGCATATTATCTGGCTACTTTTTCCCCCTCTCCCTTCCTTCTGCAATGTTGCAGCCAGATTTTTTGTTTGTTTGTTTATGAAAACAACAAAACCACGTATTAGGGGTTCTTTCACATAAAAAATATAGAATTGCAATTTTCATTTCAACTCCAGCAGTATGTTGGGATGAGATAATCATCTCCCGAAAAGCTGTATGCAAAATTTCGTTCTTCTCCTTTTGGCTCTTCAGCTCCCAGACAAGGGCAGAATCTGGTTGGCAGAGAGATGATACGGAACAGATTCAACATTCTTCCGGTAGCCTCAGCTAACCCTTTGGGTCAGAATGTAAGAGCATTTAAAATCAGCAGGTGACACAATGAGACAGCAATTTGGTTACCTGATATTCTAAACATCATTCTAATGAGTTGCGTAAGGAAGACATGTTTCCAGATATCAATTATCCTTGGTATCAAAGAGATTAAGAAATCAAAATTTTATTTACTCCCTATGAACCAAGGAAGGTGTGATTCCCCCAAATCAATGTGATTTTAGGATTTAGATTCTTGTTTCAATTCTTTTGGAAAATAGCAGCTACAGCCTTGATTTGACTTGAACATGGCTACATTCCTCTGGCTCCCGTCTAACGGCACAAATTCTTTTTCCAGCTTTCCTCACATATTAAACCTTCCCTTTGGAAGAACTGGAAGGTAGAATTTGCTTTTATTCTCTCAGGAGCGGTACACAAGCCAGGTCTTTGGTTTTCTCTAATACTCTGTCCAACGGTGGCAATAGGCAATGGGCACAATTTGTCAGAATTCTTCCTTTGGCAGGGATGTGGGACGTCTTCTCTCTTGTGCACAGAGACCTGCCTTTGTGATTAGAAGCTCTTGCCACCTAAGAACCTTTAATGGAAGAAATGTATCAAGTTCTGACTTGGAAAAGACAAAACTCTTACAGGACAGGAGGATTCAGAATTGACCCTGTGGCCAGATTTCCCTTCTGGAGTGTGTATATCTTTGATACAAGTGATGCTATTAGTGGTCAGTACACGTAGGCACCTTTTGAAAAGCACAAAACTTCAGAGGTGAGTGGTGTGTTCAATTATCCTTCTGCTGTAGTCAACTCTTGGATGGAACCAAAGTAATATCTTGTTGGCTTGGATGATACATCTTACCCATGTATAGGCATGCTGATACAGTTTTTAATCCTCTTATGACTTGGTTTGATTGAATTTTGATTCTGGCTTCTATTTTTGGTCACCTTCTTCTGGAAAGCATCTTATATTCTCCACAAATATCCTGTAGAACCTGCCTCCTGGAGTGGTTCTCAGTCTACGCTCCTGCCAAAACCCTCCACATGCTGAATTTAGGTGTTCTGCTGGAAAATTCAGAGAAGGGTGACAGTTTTTTAACTTTCAGAAAATGGTATTTCAGTGGATAGAATTTTCTCAACTTTAGTTTTTTGTAATTTTCTTTAAACTTAAGAACTTGGCGGGGCACCTGGCTGGGTCAGCACGCCACTGTCAATCTCAGAGTTGTGGGTTCACTCCCCACGCTGGGTGTGGAGATTACTTAAAAATAAAATCTTAAGAGAAAAAAAACCAACTTAAGAACTTGGGCTGACCTAAACCAAAATGAATAAAAGTTGGGCAAAAAAATAAAAACAAGAAACTATGCTAAGATCGGTTTTCGGCTTGCCTTTGTTATGTTCATATTGTTATAATTTTTATATTGTACCTGGTAAATAAAATTATCTTTCCTTTTAGTCCAATTGCCTTTGTTTTGATAAGGGAATTGAATACAACAGTAGGTGTCAAGGCCTAGCATAGTGTGGCACTCAATAAATATGTGTTGAATGTTTGATTAATGGGTGAATACATCATGGTCTTCCCAGAGAGCATGGCATTCTGCAAAACAGTGTCCTCCCTCCTGCAGAAGTTGGCAAATCACTGACCAACCAGGAGAGATGAAGAGAAGCTACATAGTATTTGCCTTTCAAAGAATTGATGATCTTTGGTAAGAAACAGTAGGTAAAATATGGCCAGAGCATGGATCTCTGTACTACCATATAGAGAAAGATAAGCGTCAAGAGAGGTGTTTCTCAATGGCAGATGAATAATTATATCTGATTGGAGGTGATCAGGACAGAATCCACGTGGTTCCATGGCTTCATCTGGGCTCTAAGGACCAACCAGATGTTGGTGAATGCAGGCGAGACGTGTGGAGTGAGTCGCAGGAGCAAAAGCAGCAAGTAGAAAAGCGTCTGAGCAGATCCAGCAAATCTTGAGATCTGTTTGGTGTGTGTGAGTTGCAGCAAACTGTGGTTCTTCCATGTGAAAAGGACTACAGGGTAAAGGGTTGTGGTTAATTAGGCAAATGATGGTAACCACAGAAAGGTTTGGAATGGAGGAGATGATGTGTGTGGTGTTGCTTTTTGGGAAGTTCAGTCTAGGTGAGATCGTTTGTTTTCCACAGAAAGTGGGTAGGATTCCATGAAGATCCTGAGAGGAAGTAATGATTTTTTTTTAAGATTTTATTTATTTGAGAGAAAGATAGCAAGTGTGTGCATGCGTGAGAGAGAGAGAGGGCGAGCATGAATGGAGGGAGGGATAGAGGGAGAGGGAGAAGCAAACTCCCTGCTGAGCAGGCACCCTGACTTGGGGCTCAATCCCAGGACCCCAGGATCATGAACAGAGCCGAAGACAGACACTTAACTGACCTAGCCACCCAGGCATCCCCAGGAATAAATGATTAACAGTGATTCTGTGTTCTTTGAGTACTATTCTACGGCTATACAAAGGTCAATATGCAATAAATATTAATCCTTGACAATGAGCTGTTGATGCCGCCTGCAAGGAAAAAGTAGTTAAAGACACATCTGTCAAAATCCTTGAGAACCTGGATGCTTAGTGGGGGCCTGTATCTAAAGGTTGGCTAAGTCATGGCTTTGCGGCTCCAAGGAGGACCAGCCACCTCAGGGCACCACCAGCTGACCTGATGATGGTGACTTTTCCTGACTTATGGCTTCAAAGCATCCTGAGTAAGAGGCTCTCTTTTTTAAATCACACAAAAAGTCTCCCTGTATACAAACAATGGGGCCCTGGGTACAAGTCCTTCAGAGGAAAAGTAGGTTAAACTAGTTGATATTTTTAGAGTGTCTTCTCCATGTTAGATGAAGGCTAACTAGTCCCTTCATTTCTAGTCTCCTAATGTCCCACCCTTCTAGTCACTCCTCACTACAACCAGTATCTCAACATTGGCCAAATCACTCCCCTCTCGGTGGGTGTCTTCACACGTCCCCTGGCTACCACTTACAGACTAAGAATCTTTCTCAGACAGTCTGATAAAATCTCAGTGTGGGCCATGGCTTTTCCAGTTTCCCCTTCTCTCTGTCTTCTTGGCAAAACGTGTCCAGGTCGTGTGTTTCTATTGGTTAAATGCCGGTTATTCTAGGGAAGCAAAATAAATGGCGTTTGGCTTTCTACTCCCCTACACTGTCGACGTGCACAACTACAGGACTATATAAAACCCAAGTACTATTATCAGCTCTGACCAAAAGGAAAACAAGTCAAGAGGTATGCCAGTGTAGGAAATCCCATCCTAAAAAAAGAAGTGGGTGTCTTCACTTTGCTTCCCTAGCGCTGACTCTGCTAACAGTTGGCTTTGTTGTGTCGTTGGTTTCACTTGGGCAAGCTTTTAGGGCAGGCCCCTAAAGGATCTGTCCTCTGAGGGGTAAGATCATGTAGCAGTTCTCAAAAAAATATGTACATTTACATAATAATTTTGCTTTCTCCCTGAGGGATTCTTCTGTGCACAGACATTCCTGCTAGAGCCTGTTAGTGCATTTCTGCCTGGAGGAGTGGGGAAAGCCTAGCGTTCTGAGTGTGCAGAGAAGAGGGAGCAAATGATGGGAGAAGCCCTAAGAGCAGAGGGATGACACTGGACCTCACTTTGACCACTTTTGCCTGAGGGTTTGCCTGCTAACCTCTGCTAGCTGCATTAGCACACTGGCAAAATGCTTGTAACTGAAACAATAATTTCTATTTATTTATTTGTTTGAGAGAGAGAGAGAGAGAGAGAGAGAGAGAGCAATGCATGATTTGGGGGAGGGGCAGAGGGAGAAGTAGACTCCCCACTGAGCAGGGAGCCTGACATGGGGCTCAGTCCCAGGACTCTGGGATCATGACCTGAGCTGAAGGCAGACGCTTAACCGACTGAGCTACCCAGGTGCCCCAAAAAGAATAATCTCTAAATAAGCATGTTTCATGTTCTTAGTAGTGGCTTTCCAAAATGACCTTTGTTCATTTATCCAAAGTTTATTTGTAAAACCCAAATTGTAAGTGAGACCAGCTACAAAATTTAGGTGACCCAGTGCATAATAAAAATGCAGGGTCTCTTGTTCAAAAATGAATTTCAAGTGGTTGGTGACAGCAGGGCATTAACCAAGCATGAGACCCTTCCGAGGGGAGGGGGGAGGCTGGTGGGGCTACACAGATGTCCATGAAGTGGCCCAGACTACCCATAAGCTTTATTCACCAACTCTTTTTTGGCCAGAGTTTTCTCAACTGCCACCAGCTAGTGGTTCTCAGGCATGAGGTCCCCTGGAGAGCTGCATCAGCAAAATCTGGGAACTTGTTAGCAATGCCCAATCTCAGGGCATGATCTGTGTTTTAGCAGACCCTCCAGGTGATTCTGTCTCTCGCACAAGTTCGAGAACCACTGCCGTGTTTTGGAATGCCAAAATGGAATGGAACCCATCCTGGGGGTCATGTGGCTAACCACCTCATAGTATGATGAAATTAAGGACAGGGTGAGGGGGAATGAGGCATAGCATTCACAAGTTCATCCATGGAGTAATTTATAGAGCACCAAGTGGTCTGTTTCATCAATTATTCATAGTCCTCTTCCCAGTAAAGCCAGCTCATATCCCAATTTTAAAGATGAGGAAATCGAAATGCCAAAAGTGTTCAATGAGTCGACAAGTGGAGCTGGGATTAAAACCCAGAACTCTTAAATCCCCTGTCCATGGCCTTTAACTTGGCCTTCAGGTAATATGATCCAGCTGACAGGTGAGCTAAGCTGCTCTCCACGCTCCCAAGGCATCAAAACCAGTGCGAACCAGCACAGTGTGATCAGCCCAGGAAATGTGCAGTTCAAAGTGTTTCAGTCTGGTGGAATGACAAAGGCTGATGGAGGGCTCTGCTGTTTTTGAGAAGCTGGTATTTATGAGACCCAGTGTACGGACTTGTGGATCCCAGCACCACCCCAGAACGGAGGCTTGTGGTTTACTATCCTTGTGTAAACAGCCAGCCTGAGAGTGGGATGTGACCAAAGTCCTCCATACTCGAAGGTTCTTTGGGGGACCTGTAACACACTCTTCTGTATAGTCAGGTCTGCCCCTTGCATTCCTGTCATTAAGTCACTTTCAAAGCCTTGGCCCCAGCTTATCATTTTTTCCATTCTTAGGCCAAGGCTATTTGTAGTTTCCCCACCTGTCACCATGTGTGTTAGGCTGAAAAGGGCAAGGGCAGCTTCATTAATAGCATGGTACCAGCTCGAGCTCACTTAGAGCACCATGCTTTCTCTGAATGTTCCATTTGAGGGACCGTTCTGAATCCTCACAGCTTTTCAGCTGTGCACTTTCACTTGGGTTGGGTAATACATCATGAGTTAGATAAATACCAAGGTAGTTTCTCTGAGGGCCTGACTTATTTCCCAGTTGTAGATAAGGAATCTTACTAATTGCATAATATCCTCATGATTAAAGAAGATACTGCATGAGTCCAAACAATACAAATGTTATAAAAGGATTATTGTAGGAAAAATAGCTATGGAAAGAATCATGAAAACATGTGGAATAGAAAGTAAGAGGAAAACCTAATTTTCAGAGTGCAATTTGGAGTGTAAAATGGAGAACAGTCAGCAATACAATAATTAAAATGGGAACCCATGGAGAATAATAATAATAATAATGATAATAATGATAATAATGATAATAATAACAGATTGCATTATAGACCAAAATGTACAATGCAAATGTGTGAAATTGCTAGAAGATAGCAAGAGAAAATCTACATGACCTTGGGATTGGTGATGTTTTTAAATACAACACCAAAAGTCAATCCATGAAAAAAAAAGATAAGTAAGACTTCATTCAAATCAATTTCTGAGAATGAAAAGACAAGCCACAGACTGGGAAAAAATGTTTGCAAAAGACATATCTGACAAAAGACTGCTACCCACAGTGTACAAGGAACTCTTAAAACTCAACAATAAATGTTTATAGAAGCAATGTCCTCAATAGCCAAACTATGGAAAGAGCCCAGATGTCTATCAACAGATGAATGGATAAAGAAGATGTGGTTTATAGATACAATGGAATATTATGCAACCATCAAAAAATGATATCTTGCCATTTGCAACAACATGGATGGAACTAGAGGGTATTAAGCTAAGCAAAATAAGTCAGAGAAAGACAATTATCATATGATCTCACTGATATGTGGAACTTAAGAAACAAGGCAGAGGATCATAGGGGAAGAGAGGAAAAAATGAAACAAGATGAAACCAGAGAGGGAAACAAACTGTTAAGAGACTCCTAACCTCAGGAAACAAACTGAGGGTTGCTGGAGGGGAGCAGGGATGGGGATGGGGTGGCTGGGTGATGGACATAGGGGTGGGTATGGGTTGTGGTGAACGCTGTGTGTTGTGTAAAACTGATGAATCACGGACCTGTACCCCTGAAACAAATAATACATTATATATTAATAATTTTTTTAAAACCCAACGATAAGAAAAGAAACAACCCAACTTAAAAATGAACAAAATATCTGAAGAGACACCTCAGGAAAGAAGGTATACTTGGCAAATAAGCAGATGAAAATATGATTTACTTCATAGGTCATTGGGGAATTGCGAATTAAAATAATAATGAGATATCACCATATATCTGTTAGCATGGCTAAAATCCGAAGCACCGGCAGCACCAAATACTGAAAGGATCTGGACCAGGAGCTCTCATTCACTACTGGTGGGAAAGCAAAGTGGCACAGTCACTTTGGAAGACTTACGAATCTAAAAACACCTTTGGGAGTGTCTTATAAAACTCAACACACTCTTACCATATGATCCAACAGCAGTATTTGGCATTTACCCAAATGATTTAAAAACTTATGTCCACATGAAAACTTACTTATGGATATTTTTGACAGTTTTATTCACATTTGCCCAAAACTTGGAAGTGAGCCAGCTGTCCTTCGGTTGGTGAATAGATAAACAAACGGTGGTACATCCAGCCAATAGAATATTATTTGGTGATAAAAAGAATTGAGCTATCAAGTCATGAGAAGACGTGGAGAAATCTTAAGTGCATATTGCTTAGCGAAAGAAGCCAGTGTGAAAAAGCTGTATGACTCTGACTATATGGCATTCTGGAAAAGGCAGAACTATAGAGACAGTATAGAGATCAGTGCCTGACAGGGGTTTGCAGAGAGAGAGGGACGAATAGGTGGAGTATGGGGCATTTTTAGGACAGTGGAACTATTCAAAATGATATTATAATGATGACTTCATGTCATTATCCGTGAGTCAAAGCCCATAGAATATACAATTCCAAGTGTGAACCCTAATGTAAATTATAGATTTTAATTAATAATAATGTATTAATATTGGTGCATCAATTGTAACAAATGAACCACACCAATGCAGGAAGTTAACATCCGAGTATCTGGGAGGAGATATTTGCAAATAACATAACTGATAAAGAGTTAATATCCAAAATATATAAAGAACTGACTTAACTTAATATCCAAAACACAAATAATCCAGTTAAAAAATGGGCAGAAGACATGAACAGATATTTCTATTTTTTTAAATTAATTTATTTATTTGACAGAGAGATAGAGAGGGAGCACAAGCAGGGGGAGCAGCAGAGGGAGAGGGAGAAGCAGGCTCCCACTGAGCAGAGAGCCTGATGTGGGGCTCGATCCCAGGACCCTGGAATCATGACCTGAGCTGAAGGCAGATGCTTAATTGGTTGAGCCACCCAGGGGCCCTTGAATGGACATTTCTTTAAAGAAGACATACAGATGGCCAACAGACACATGAAAAGATGCTCAACATCAGTGATCATCATGGAAATACAAATCAAAACCACGATGAGATACCACCTTACACCTGTCAGAATGATTAAAATAAAAAACACAAGAAACAACAAGTGTTGGTGAGGATATGGAGAAAGGGCAACCCTCATGTTATATAAGACTTATGAATCCCTGAACTCGACCTCTGAAATGAATAATATGCTATATGTTAATTAATTGAATTTAAATAAAAAATAAATTAATTAAAAAATAAAAGATTACTGTAATAAAACAAAAGAGAGAGAGAGAGAGAAAGGGGAACCCTCCTGCACTGTTGGTAGGAATGCAAACTGATGTAGCCATTCTGGAAAACAGTACGGAATTTCCTCAAAAACTTAACAATAGAACTACCTTACAATCCAGTAATCACATGGCTGGGTATTTACCCAAACAATACAAAACACTAACTCAAAGGGATATATACAACCCAACGTTTATTGCAGCATTATTTACAATAGCCAAGTTATGGAAGCAGCCCAAGTGTCACCTATGGATGAGTGGATAACGAAGAGTGGTACACACACACACACACACACACACACACACACACACACACGGGAATATTACTCAGTCACAAAAAAGAATGAAATCTTGCCATTTGCAAAAACAGGGATGGAGCTAGAGAGTATAATGCTAAGGGAAATAAGTCAGTCAGGGAAAGACAAATACCATATGATCTCATGCATATGTGGAATTTAAGAAACAAAACAAAGGAGCAAAGGGAAAAGAAAGAGAGAGAGAAAGGGACAAACCAAGAAACGGACTCTTAACTACAGAGAACACACTGATGGTCACCAGAGGGGAGGTGGGTGGGGGGATCGGGGAAGTAGGGGATGGGGTTTAAAGAGTATACTTACCATGCTGAAAATATAAAATAAAATAAAATGATAAAAACAAACAAATAATAGAGTTAACTGTTAGGGGCTTAGGTGAGGGAGTAGATGGGAACCCTCCGTACTTTCAGCCCAATTTTTCTGTAAATCTAAAACTGATCAAAACTAAGTCTATTAACTAAAAAATTATATAAACTTACAGTAGAATAAAGGATTAATGAAGAATAAAGGATCCTACCTCCACATTTCTTGTTATGTGGAATATATATTTTCCTTATTGTTTAAACAACTTCTAGTCAAATTTTCTATAACTTGCAGCTGAAAGTGTCCTGACATAAAACAGGTTTTCTGATTGTTTTTGGTGGTGGTGTTTTTTAGAATCACACCCTTGGATCCCTCTGTATCACTTTAATACATACATTGTCAGTGAAGGGGTGAAAAACATTGTACCCTTTTTATGAAGAAAGCACAGATACATATAGAGTATATAAACAGACATAGAGGGGCTTCTGGGTGGTTCAGTCAGTTAAGTGTTGGACTCTTGATTTCGGCTCAAGTCATGATCTCAGGGTCATGAGATTGAGTCCCATGCCATTGGGGCTCTGAGCTCAGCAGGGAGTCTCCTTGAGATTCTTTCTCTCTCCCTCTGCTTGTGCATGTGCACTTTCTCTCATAAAATAAAATAAAATAAAATAAAATAAAATAAAATAAAATAAAATAAAATAAAATAAAATAAAATAAAAACCACATATACAGGTTATCTCTTGTATTTCAACATCAATGGGGGAAAAGACTAAAAAAGTCTCTGGATGAGGGAATAATAATGAAAAATTGGTTGAGAAACACTGTTTTCAAATAAAAGATGGGAAATTTAGATAACAGCATGATGTACTAAAGAGAATATTTGTGTCAAAAGACCAGCTACATGATTTTGGTTTAAAGTCACCTAAACCTGGTTACCAGAGAGGAGATGGATGAGGGGATGGTTGAAATCGGCGAAGGGCAGTAAGAGTACACTGTGATGAGCTCTGACTAATGTATAGAATTGTTCACTCACTATAGTGTCCACCTGAAAGTAATATAGTGCTATGCAATAATTATACTGAAATCTAAAAATGAAGAAAAATAAATAAAGTCACCTAAATCGGTTGGCTATATTTTCTTTGTCTATAAAATTGGGGGATTGTACTGTTGATTTCTAAAGGTGTATTCAGGTTCTAATAGTCTGTAACTTTGTGTTTCATTTTACAGATACAAAATTTTCTAGCATTAGAGTACAGTGCTATTGAAAGCAATCATAGAGCCAAAAATACCATTTAGCTTTATAGTGAAGGAAACAATATAAAAACAGAATAATGTTGCCCACAATGGAAGTGACAACTATTGGGCTATAGTTTTCCAAGAACTTAGAGAGCTTCGGGAGCTCTTCAAGACCATGCCCTAGAAAATTTAACTTGTTTTATCTTGTCCTTGAAGATAAAGTTCTGAGAGCCTAATGCAACTGGTCCCAAGGTTGACTCAGGTGTGATGGGGCATTTTTGGCATTTTTGGTTGGCTTTTGCCAGGGTATGTGACAACTCACATACCTCTCTCCCCATCTCCATCCCCCGTCTCCCCCACCCAAACATACACACATATAGACATAGTTGGGCACACAACAGTTTGCCTCAACTAATATGCCAGTGGACATTGTGCTTTGTAATGGAGGTGGACAGAAGAGGCTGTGGTTAGGGAGGGAATATGAAAGAAAGAGAAAAGAAAGGATGGACTGGCTATTTATAAACTTGGGCTGGTCAAAGGGTTTTGAGCAGGAGTATGAAGCCTAGAAGTTGAAAGAACTCTTCAGGAACAGAGAGTCTAGGTGCAAGCAGAGCTCAGTGGTGTTCCAGATGGGAGGGCTGACAAGAAAGCCCATCTCCTGTCTTCTGCACAGACTCTGACAATACCCTGACATCCCAAGTCCTGGAAGCACTGGGGCTCTGGGGTTGGTGCCCTACTATCAGACAATCACCAAAAGCAGCTTCCGGGGTCCTTCCACAGACAAGTGGCAAGGAAGGTGGAGCCTGGCACTGTGGGGAATTGAAGTGAACAAATCGCTTTGTGAGCCCATGAGGATTACCCCCTAAAACTTTCTAGAAATAACTAGGGGAGGCTTCCAGGGGGCCTAAGATGCTGGTGTTATGCCCATGATGCTGTTGAGTCCATCAATGTGTGGGTTAAGAATGACATCCCATTTCATCATGTTTAGGCATAGAGCTCCAATTTGGGAAGATGAAAAGTTCTGGAAATGGATAGCGGTGATATACTTAATGCCATCAAACTGCACACTGAAAAGATGGTTAAAATGGTGATTTTATTTTAAGTTTCCACTCAATAAGAAAAATCCTGCAGAAATGCTAATGGCTCATCATCTTGTATTACCACAGTCTTCTTTGTAAATAAAATTAATAAAGCAGAGGTCTGGGGAAGAAAATTGGATTAATACTTCTGGGACTTTCTCATCTGTAAACATACTCTCCAATTTCCTCTAAGCTCTCCGATACCAAGCTTCCATAATTCCACGACTTAATTCGACAGAGATATTTTGCAAAGTAGAAAGCAAAAATGAAATGGAAGCTTTTGTTTACCATTTTATCGTTTTGAGTCAGGGTCAGCTGTAGTTGCGTCTATGGGATCTGGAAGTGGTCCTCTAGGAAAGGAGGCCGAAATGTGAAGGAGTGTGTTTGTTTTTTTAGTATTTTTGCCCTTCCTGGACAGCACTTTTTTTTAAAGATTTTACTTATTCATTTATTTGAAAGAAAGAGAGAGAGAGAGCTCAAGTGTGGAGAGGGGCAGAGGGGGAGGGAGAGGAAGAGGGAAAGAATCCCGAGCAGACTCCATGCTGAGAAGAGCTCGGTGTGGGGCTTGATCTCACGACCCTGAGATCATGACCTAAGCTGAAACCAGAAGTCGGATGCTAAACCGGCTGAGCCACCCAGGTGCCCTCTGGGAAGAACTTCTGGGCCCTCTCACCGCCCCCCCCACACTTTCTCTCACTCTGGGCTGATGTCTTTGCTTCCTTTACTTCACTGATGACTCCAAGAGCCATCAGACACGAGTGCCTCCTCCTCCAGGGACCAAGCCCACAAGCCAACCTGCATCTGTGCACATCTTCTCCCTGGTCCCTCCTCCTTAGTGGACTGCCCATCCCTTCCATGTGTGCTTGGCACCTCCCTGCCCCAGAGACCCTGTCCTGTTTTCCATTCTTCTCTGGAATCATTGCTCTTCTCCCCACTCCTGGACTCTTTCCCACAACATTCAACTTGGCTTTAATGCGTTCTATTTTTCTACTTCCCTCCCTTTTTTTCTCGCCTCTTTATGGATAAAGTATTTTTTCCCTCAATCCAAATTTCCCCCCTTTACTACTCTAGAAGTTATACATTGTTTTTCTACTTTTTACAGTAACTACGTGCGAATTAAAACATGAAATAGAAGTTAACAGCTTCTAGGAGCACCTGGATGGCTCAGTGGATTAAGTATCAGTCTCTTGATTTCAGCTCAGGTCATGATCTCCCAGTCATGAGATCGAGGCCAGGGAGGGGGTCTGCATTCCATGGGGAGTCTGCTTGTCCCTCTCCCTCTGCATCTCCTCTTCCCTTCTCTCTCTCTCTCTCTCTCTCTCTCTCTCTCTCTCTCTCTCTCCCTCTCTCAAATAAGTAAATAAAAATAAGTTAACAGCATCTAGAGTTATACAACATCCTTATCCTCCTCCTGGAAGATGCAATGGACTTAGTCATCACAGTGCCAAGCACCTGTTTCTGACTTATACGTTATTGTTGCCATGCCTTTAAGTTCCACCCTGATTTTTTTTTATTGTGGTAAAATATATGACATAAAATGTACCATTTTAACCATTTTTAAGTGTACAATTCAGTGGCATTCGATACCTTCACATCATTGTGCTATCACCACCATCCGTCTGCGGGACTTACCCACTAAACAATTCACTCACTCATTCCCTTCTCCCCCAGCCCCTGGCCACCACCACTCTATTTTCTGTCTGTGTGAATTTGACTTCTGTAGGTACTTAATATAAATGGAATCATACGCTATTTGTTCTTTGTCTCTGGTTTATTACACTTAGCCTAATGTCTTCAAGGTAACCTATGTTATAGTATGTGTCAGAATTTCTTCCCATTTTAAGGATGAATAATATTCCTTCCTTTTTAAGAAAAAGGATTAATAATAGCAATAATATATTATGATATATAAATAATATATATATCGCATTTTTCTTTTTTTCTCTGATGATAATGGAATTATTATTACTAATTTTAAAATTAACATATAATGTACTATTTGCTTCAGGGGTACAGGTCTGTGAATCATCAGTCTTACACAATTCACAGCACTCACCATAGCACATACCCTCCCCAATGTCCATAACCCAGCCACCCTATCCCTCCCCCTGCCCCCAGCAACCCTCAGTTTGTTTCCTGAGATTAAGAGTCTCATATGGTTTGTCTCCCTCCCGATCCCATCTTATTTCATTTTTCCCCTCCCTCCCTCTCATGACCCCCGCCCTTCCTCTCAAATTCCTCATATCAGAGAGATCATATGATAATTGTCTTTCTCTGATTGACTTATTTCGCTTAGCATAATACCCTCTAGTTCCATCCACGTCGTTGCGAATGGCAAGATTTCATTTTTTGAGGGCTGCATAGTATTCCATTGTAGATCTATACCACATCTTCTTTATCCATTCATCTGTTGATGGACATCTAGGTTCTTTCCATAGTTTGGCTATTGTGCACATTGCTGCTATAAACATTCAGATGCACCTGCCCCTTCGGATCACTACATTTGTATCTTTAGGTAAATACCCAGTAGTGGGATTGCTGGGTCGTAGGATAGCTCTATTTTCAACTTTTTGAGGAACCTCCATACTGTTTTCCAGAGTGGCTGCACCACCTTGCATTCCCACCAACAGTGTGGGAGGGTTCCCCTTTCTCTGCATCCTCACCAACATCTGTCATTTCCTGACTTGTTAATTTTAGCCATTCTGACTGGTGTGAGGTGGTATCTCACTGTGGTTTTGATTTGGATTTCCCTGATGCCAAGTGATATGGAGCACTTTTTCATGTGTCTGTGGGCCATTTGGATATCTTCTTTGCCAAAATGTCTGTTCATGTCTTCTGCTAATTTCTTGATTGGATTATTTGTTCTTTGGGTGTTGAGTTTGATTAGTTCTTTATAGATTTTGGATACTAGCTCTTTATTTGGTATGTCATTTGCAAATATCTTCTCCCATCCTGTCAGTTGTCTTTTGGTTTTGTTGACTGTTTCCTTTGCTGTGCAAAAGCTTTTGATCTTGATGAAGTCCCAGTAGATCATTTTCCCCCTTGCTTCCCTTTCCTTTGGCGATGTTTCTAGGAAGAAGTTGCTGTGCCTGAGGTGGAAGAGGTTGCTGCCTGTGTTCTCCTCAAGGCTTCTGATGGATTCCTGCCTCACACTGAGGTCTTTCATCCATTTTGAGTCTATTTTTGTGTGGGGTGTAAGGAAATGGTCCAGTTCCATTCTTCTGCAAGCAGCTGTCCAGTTTTCCCGACACCATTTGTTGAAGAGACTGTCTTTTTTCCATTGGAAATTCTTTCTTGCTTTGTTGAAGATTAGTTGACCATAGAGTTGAGGGTCCATTTCTGGGATCTCTATTCTGTTCCATTGATCTGTGTGTCTGTTTTTGTGCCAATACCCTACTGTCTTGATGATTACAACTTTGTAATAGAGCTTGAAGTCTGGAATTGTGATGCCACCAACTTTGGTTTTCTTTTTCAACATTCCTCTGGCTGTTCGGGGTCTTTTCTGGTTCCATATAAATTTTAGGATTATTTGTTCCATTACTTTGAAACAAATTGATGGTATTTTGATAGGGATTGCATTAAATGTGTAGACTGCTTTAGGTAGCATAGACATTTTGACAATATTTGTTCTTCCAATCCATGAGCATGGGACGTTTTTCCATTTCTTTGTGTCTTCCTTGTTTCTTTCATGAATACTTTATAGTTTTCTGAGTATAGATTCTTTGCCTCTTTGGTTAGGTTTATTCCTAGCTATCTAAAGGTTTGGGGTGCAATTGTAAATGGAATCAAGTCCTTAATTTCTTTCTTCTGTCTTGCTGTTGGTGTATAGAAATGCAACTGATTACTGTGCATTCATTTTATATCCTGACACTTTACTGAATTCCTGTATGAGTTCTAGCAATTTTGGGGTGGAGTCTTTTGGGTTTTCCACATAAAGTATCATATCATCTGCAAAGAGTGAGAGTTTGACTTCTTCTTTGCTGATTTGGATGTCTTTTATTTCTTTTTGTTGTCTGATTGCCTAGGCTAGGACTTCTAGTACTAGGTTGAATAGCAGTGGTGATAATGGACATCCCTGCTGTGTTCCTGACCTTAGGGGAAAAGCTTTCAGTTTTCTGCCACTGAGGATAATATTGGTTTTTCAATATGTACTGTACTTTGTCAAATGCTTTTCCAGCATCTACTGAGAGTATCATATGGTTCTTGTTCTTTCTTCTATTCAGGTAGTGTATTACACTGATTGATTTGCAGATGTTGAACTAACTTACATTGCAGCTCAGGAATAAATCCCACTTGGTCGTGGTGAATAATCCTTTTAATGTACTGTTGAATCCTATTGGCTAGTATTTCGGTGAGAATTTTTGCATCCGTGTTCATCAAGGTTATTGGTCTGTAATTCTTTTTGATGGGGTCTTTGTCTGGTTTTGGGATCAAAGTAATGCTGGCCTCATAAAATGAGTTTGAAAGTTCTCCTTCCATTTCTATTTTTTGGAACAGTTTCGGGAGAATTGGTGTTAATTTTTCTTTAAATGTTTGGTAGAATGCCCCTGGGAAGCCATCTGGCCCTGGGCTCTCATTTCTTGGGAGATTTTTGATGACTGCTTCAATCTCCTTACTGGTTATGGGTCTGCTCAGGTTTTCAATTTCTTCCTGGTTCAGTTTTGGTAGTTTATATTTCTCTAAGAATGCATCCATTTCTTCCAGATTGTCAAATTTGCTGGTGTAGAGTTGCTCATAATATGTTCTTAGAATTNATAATATATTCTTGTAATTGTTTATATTTCTTTGGTGTTGGTTGTGATCTCTCCTCTTTCATTCATGATTTTATTAATTTGAGTCCTTTCTCTTTTCTTTTGGATAAGTCTGGCCAGGGGTTTATCAATCTTATTAATTCTTTCAAAGAACCAGCTCCTAGTTTCATTGATTTGTTCTACTATTCTTTTAGTTTCTATTTCATTAATTTCTGCTCTGATCTTTATTATTTCTCTTCTCCTGCTGGGTTTAGGCTTTCTATGCTGTGTTTTCTCCAGCTCCTTTAAGTGTAGGGTTAGGTATTTGAGATCTTTCTTGTTTCTTTTTTTTTTTTTAAGATTTTATTTATTCATTTGACACAGAGAGAGAGATTACAAGTAGGCAGAGAGGCAGGCAGAGAGAGAGGAGAGAGGAGGAAGCAGGCTCCCTGCTGAGCAGAGAGCCCGATGTGGGCCTCGATCCCAGGACCCTGGGATCATGACCTGAGCCGAAGGCAGCGGCTTTAACCCACTGAGCCACTCAGGCGCCCTCTTTCTTGTTTCTTGAGAAGGGCTTGTATAGCTATATACTTTCCTCTCAGGGCCGCCTTTGCTGTGTCCCAAAGATTTTGAACAGTTGTGCTTTCATTTTCATTTGTTTCCATTAATTTTTTAAAATTCTTACTTAATTTACTGGTTGACCCATTCATTCTTTAGTAGGATGCTCTTTAGCTTCCATGTATTTGCGTTCGTTCCAACTTTCCTCTTGTGGTTACATTCTAGTTTTAAAGCACTGTGATCTGAAAATATGCAGGGAATGATCCCAATCTTTTGGTACCAGTTGAGACATGATTTGTGACACAGGATGGGATCTATTCTGGAGAATGTTCCATGTACCTTAGAGAAGAATGTGCGTTATGTTGCTTTTGGATGGAATGTTCTGAATATATCTGTGATATCCAACTGGTCCAGTATGTCATTTAAAGCCTTTATTTCCTTGTTGATCTTTTGCTTAGATGATCTGTCCCTTTCAATGAGGGGAGTGTTAAAGTCCCCTATTATTACTGTATTATTGCTGATATGTTTCTTTGATTTTATTACTAATTGGTTTATATAATTGGCTGCTCCCATGTTAGGGCCATAGATATTTAAAATTGTTAGATCTTCTTGTTGGACACACCCTTTAAGTATGATACAGTGTCCTCTCTCATCTCTTATTATAATCTTTGGCTTAATATCTAATTTATCTGATATAAGGATTGCCACCCCGGCTTTCTTTTGATGTCCATGAGATGGTAAATTGTTTTCTACCCCCTCACTTTCAATCTGGAGGTGACTTTGGGTCTAAAATGAGTTTCTTGCAGACAGCATATCAATGGGTCTTTTTTTTTAATCCATTCTGATATCCTGTATGTTTTGATTGGGGCATTTAGCCCATTTACATTCAGGGTAACTATTGAAAGATATGAATTTAGTGCCACTGTATTGCCTGTAAGGTGACTGTTACTGTATATTGTTTCTGTTCCTTTCTGGTCTGTTACTTTTAGGCTCTCTCTTTGCCTAGAGGACCCCTTTTAATATTTCCTGTAGGGCTGGTTTGGTGTTTGCAAATTCTTTTAGTTTTTGTTTGTCCTGGAAGCTTTTTATCTCTCCTTCTATTTTTCAATGACAGCCTAGCTGGATATAGTATTCTTGGATGCATATTTTTCTCATTTATTGCTCTGAATATATCATGCCAGTCTTTTCTGGCCTGCCAGGTCTCTTTGGATAGGTCTGCTGCTAATAATATTTCTACCATTGTATGTTACAGACCTCTTGTCCCGAGCTGGTTTCAGGATTTTTGATTTGTCCCTGAGACTTGTAAGTTTTACTATTAGATGATGGGGTGTTGTCCTATTTTTATTGATTTCAAGGGAGGTTCTCTGTGCCTCCTGGATTTTGATGCTTGTTTCCCTCACCAAATTAGGGAAATTCTCTGCTATACCTTCTGCCCCCCCTTCTTCTTCTTCTGGGATCCCAGTTATGCTAATATTGTTTCATCTTATGGTATCACGTATCTCTCAAGTTCTCCCCTTGTGGTCCAGTAGTTGTTTGTCTCTCTTCTTCTCAGCTTCTTTATTCTCCATAATTTGGTCTTCTATATCACGAATTCTCTCTTCTGCCTCATTTATCAGTAAGAAACTCCATTTTTGATTGCACCTCATTAATAGCTTTTTTGATTTCAACTTGGTTAGATTTTAGTTCTTTTATTTCTCCAGAAAAGGATTTTATTTCTCCAGAAAAGGATTCTCTAGTATCTTCCATGCTTTTTTTGAGCCTGGCTAGGCTCATGATAATGGTCATTCTGAACTCTAGATCTGACATCTTACTAATGTTCATATTGATGAGGTCCCTAGCTGTTGGTACTGCCTCTTTTTCTTTTTTTTGAGGTGAGTTTTTCTGCCTTGTCATATTATTCAGATCAGAATAGATGAATGAGAGAACAAAACACTAAAAAGGTAGCAATGACCCCAGAAAAATATACAGTAACCAAGTTGGAAAAGACTCAAAATGGGGGGGGGTGGAGAAGAAAGGAGGAGAAAAAAAATTACCTATCTATCGATCTAATAGACTGGTGAATAGAACAGAGCCAGACACTTGATTTTGTGTGTATTTTGGTCTGTTAGAAGAAATTGTCTCCCAAAATTTTAAAGAAAGAAAAACTTTATATATATACACACACACACACACACACACACACATAAGGATAAACACAATGAAGGGATGGAATATGACTATGAAGATGAAAATTTAAAAAGATTCTTAAAAAGGAATTAATAAGAAGTTGGTTGAAAAAAGGAAAGAATGTGATCAGGCCGGATATGAGAACAAAGCCATGCACTAGATTTAGGGTTTATTTTTTTCTGTTAGAAGTAACCATATCCCAAAATTTTAAAGAAAGAAAAACCTATATATATACAAAAAGGCTAAATACAATGAAGGGATAGAATATTACTACAACCATGAAAATTTAAAAAGATTTTTAAGAAGGTATTGATAAGATAAAATAGTTTTAAAAAAATATTAAAATAGGAAAGAGGAAAAAACAGAATAAGAAAAAAAATTTAAAAATTTAACTTTGAAAGACTAAAGGATCATGGGGAAAAAAGCCGTGAATTTTATGTGTTGCTTTCCCCTAGCTCTGGAGTTCTACAGTTCTCAGTGATTGGTGAACTTGGTCTTGGCTGGATGTTCTTGTTAATCTTCTGGGTGAGGGGCCTGTTGCAGTGATTCTCAAATGTCTTTGCCCGAGATGGAATTGCACCGCCCTTGCCATGGGCCAGGCTAAGTAATCTGCTCGGGTTCACTCTAGGGACTTTTTGTTCCCTGAATGCTTTCCGTACGGCTTTGGAGGACGGGAATGAAGATGGTGGCCTCCCAGTCTCCAGCCCGAAGGACCCGAAAGCTTGGCCTGACTCCTCAGTACATCCTCAGAGAAAAGCAATCAGTCCCTCCCATCTCCCTGGTCTCTGGCTGCACTCTGAGCTCTCTGTCTCCCTGGTCTCTGGCCGCACCTGGCCTGGGACTGAGCATTTCTATCTCTGGCTCTCAGCCCCATTTGGAGTCTCCAAACCCAGCAGATTCCTGCAGTGCACTCCCATGCTGCTCCTCCTGGAGGAAAAAGGTGAGTATCCCATATCTACCACTTGTGGGGACCCTGCTCAAAGAGTAGTGGCTCGACTGTGCCTCAGATCATGGCCTCTGGAGTGACGTCCCTCAGTGGAGCAGACTTCCAAAAGTTCCAATTTTTTGCTCTGCTGCTCTACTGCTTGCTGGGAGCCGGCTCCTCACCCCCATGGTCTCTCTTCCCATTTGTTGCCTCGGATTCCCTTCTCTGCACGTCCTACCTTTCAGTAAGTGGTCGCTTTTTTGTTCCTAGAATTGCTGCTCTTCTTCTCTTCGATCTCCTGTTGAGTTTGTACTTGTTCAGGATGGTTTGATAACTATCTAACTGAACTCCTGGGACCTGATGATATTTAGGTCTCCTACTCCTCCACCATCTTGCTCCTCCCTATATTACATTTTTCTTATCCATTCATCTGTGAATGGACACCAGAGGTTTTTTCCACCTCTTGGGTATTGTGAATAATGCTGCTATAAACATAGGTATAATGAGTACCTCTGAGTCCCTTCTTTCAATTATTTTGGGCATATACCAAATCATATGGTAATTCTATGTTGCTGGATGATACAGTAATTCTATATTTAATTTTTTGAAAAAAATTGCAGCTGCACCATTTTATATTTCCATCTACAGTGCCTTGGGGTTCCAACTTTTCCACATTCTTGCCAACACTTGTTATCTTCTGTGGCTTGTTTGTTTGGTTCTTGGCTTTGGGGTTTTTGTTTGTCTTTGCTTTGCTTTTTTGTTTGTTTGTTTGTCTTTGTTTTTGTTTCTGTTTTGTATAGTAGCCGTCCTAATGGGTAAAGGGTGGCAGATTTGGTTTCCTTTTAATCAACATGACATTTCCACATTCAAATTTTGTAAAATGTCAATGATGGGAAAATATTTTTGTTATGGAAGTACCCGTTTCTGTCTGGAATTTTGTCAGAAACATGGCTGTGTGTTCACACAAGTAGTCCAAGTGCTCTGGCACTGATTTCTCTTGTGACATTGGGGCTTTGTAAGATCAAGTGACTTTGGGGTTACAAAGGGAAAATGAAATAGTGTCCAGTTACTTTTGTGCTTTTTTTAGGGCAGAGGTTGGCAAGTGTTTTCTGTGAAGGGCTGGATAGTAAATATTTTTAGGTTTTGTTGACTATGTATGGTCTCTGTTGCAACTACTCAACTTACTGTACTTACAATAATATAATTATTATTACACTTTGTACAGATATGCCATTGTATGAATATTCTACCTTTATTTTTTAACCTCAAGATATTACTATTTTTGTTTTGTAGTTTTTTTTCTTTTAAACTCTCTTTTGTCTGTCTGTATGCTGGAGGGGGGAGGGGAGGAAGAGGAAGAGAGAAAATCTTCAGCCCTAATGTGGTGCTCAATCTCATGAACCTGAGATTTTTACGTGAGCCAAAATCAGGAGTTGGACACTTACCCAACTGAGCCACCCAGGTGCCCCTCATAGTTTTTTTTGAAAGATTATCTACATATTTGCCACGTTTTGGGGTGTGCTTTCTTGTTTCTCAGACCTTTTGACTGAGTTTCCTTTCCTTGAGTCTGAAGTACATTCTTTAGAATATCCTTCAATGAGGGTCTATTGATGACAAATTCTCTCAGAATTTTGCTTTCCTTAGAATGTCTTTAATTTACTTTAGTTATTCAAAGCCAGTTTTGTTGAATATGATTTATGTTGATGGTAATTTTCTTATAACACTGTAAGATGTTATGGGTTCAACACTTTACCATAATTTTCTCCTGTCTTCTGTTGTTGCTGTTGAGAAGTCATTGTGAACCTAATTGCTGATTGTTTGTGGTAGTCTTTCTGGGTTTTCTAATTGACGGCTCTCTCTCTCTCTCTCTCTTTTAAAGATTTTATTTATTTATTTGAGAGAGAGTGATGAGAGAGAGAGAGAGAGAGAGAGAGAACACATGAGCAGGGGCAGAGGAGGAAGCAGACCCCCCTGCTGAGCAGGGGGCCTGATACAGGATTCAATCCCAGGACCCTGGGTTCACCTGAGCAGAAGGCAGACGCTTAACCATCTGAGCCACGCAGGTGCCCTCTAGTTGACTTTTCTTAAGGTGTCTTTCTCGTTGGTGATCTAAGGTTTAACTATGTGTCTACACATGAATTCATTTGTTTTATCCTGTTTGAGGGTCAATAAATTTCCAGAATCTATGGAGTGGGATCTTTTATCATTGAGATAATCTTACATAATTATTTCTTCGAATATAGCCTCTTTGCCATTCTCTCTGTTGTCCTCCTACAAATCCTACTGGTAATACTTAGACTGCTTCACACCCTCCTCCATACTTTTAAAAATTTCTTTCATATTTTCTAGCTTTTTGTCTCTGTGCTACCTTTCAGATTTTTTTTCCACATCGATCTCTGGTTATTTATTTCTTTTCAGAATATCTATATTGGTTTTCTCTTTCTTCCATAGCAAAATGTCACAATTTAGTGGCTTCAAACAGTACACATTTATTATTTCACCAGTTCGTAGGTGAGAAATCCATTGAGCGTGGCTGTTTTCTCCACCCATCTCTCACAAGACTGAAATCAGGGTGTCAGCTGGACTGTGTTCCTTTCTGGAGACTTTAGGGGAGATTCTGTTTCCAGCTTTTTTACATTATTGGTAGAACTGAGCTCCCTATGGCTGTAGGACTGAGATTCCCACTTTCTTGCTGGCTGATAATTAGGGATTGTTCTCAGCTTCTAGAAACTTCCCTCAGTCCTTGGTTCATGGTGCCTTTCTTCTGTCTTCAAAGCTAACAGTGGGTCGAGTCTCTCTGACACTCCTAACATCTCCCTTGCCTCTTTCCTGCTGCATCTCTCTCTGACCTCATCTGGGAAAGGTTTTCTACTGTTAAAGGCTCATGATTACACTGGGCCATGCAGAGAATCCAGAATAATCTCATCTCAACATCCTTAACCTTAATTACATTTGCAAAATCCCTTTGCCATATAACATAACATATTCATAGGTTCTAAGGATTAAGAAAATAGACATTTTTGGGGAGGATATTATTTGGCTTACCATAGTACATTTCTAGCTGTCTCTAACCTGTTATTAAATTACTTTGGCTTTTAATTTCCAATTATTATATGGTTTTTTAAAAAGTTTTATTTCATTATTTTCAAATAGTCTTGTTTTTATGGTCCCTTGTATCTTGCTCATGTTTTTAATTCTCTTTTATCTCTTTATTTTTTTTTAAAGATTTTATTTTTTATTTATTTCACAGCGGGAGAGAGATCACAAGGAGGCAGAGAGGCAGGCAGAGAGAGAGAGGGGGAAGCAGGCTCCCTGCCAAGCAGAGAGCCCGATGCGGGCCTTGATCCCAGGACCCTGAGATCATGACCTGGGCCGAAAGCAGAGGCTTTAACCCACTGAGCCACCCAGGCGCCCTCTTTTATCTCTTTAAACATATTAAAAATATTTTATTTTATATCCTGATTTTGACAATTCCTAAACCTGAAATGTTAGTGAGTCTGATTTTGACACCTTTTCAATTATTTTTTTTGGTGAGTTCTTTCTTTTGCCTTAATTCCTAATGTGTTTTGTGAATTTTGAAGATGAGCCCACATTCTTCTGACATTAACTGGTGGGGATTTTTTGACACTGGTGTTTAAGGTGTGTGATCCTGTGGACAGCAATTGGGTTTCCTTCTACCAGGTGACTGTGGACACTAACCATTTATGACCACTTTTTGGTTTCGTTTTATTTAAAACCTTTGCTGAAGCACAATTAACATACAATAATGTACATAAAATGTGATAAATTTGCATATACATGTACCTGTAGAACTATTACCACCATTAAGAGAATGAATTTCTTATCACCTCCCAAGTTTTCCTGGTGCCCCTTCATAATATCTCATCATTATCTGCCCTTCTCCTTCCCCGAGACAGACACTGATCTGCTCTCTGTAACCACAGTCTGCATTTTCTAGAACTTTATACAGATGGAATCATGCAGCGTGTAGTCTTTATTGCCTGGCTTCTTTCGCTTGGCATATTTATTTTGAGATTTAGTCATACTATTTTGTGCGGATCATGTGTTCACCCCCCTTTTTACTGAAAAACATACTTTTGTATGTATATTCGTTTCCTGGGACTTCTGTAACACTAAAGCTACTCAATGGCTTTAAACCATAGAAATTTATTCTCTCACAGTTCTAGAGGCTAAAACACTGAAATCCAGTGTTTTCACAACTCTTGCCAGGCTCTTGGGGAGAAATTGTCCCTTGCCTTTTCCAGCTCCCGGGGCTGTCTACATTCCTTTCCTTGCGGCCACATCGCCGCAGTCTCTGCCTGTCTGGTCACATGGCTTGCTTCTCTTCTGTTTCCCTTCTCTGCATGTGTCTCATATTAGGTCACTTATGTTGGTATTTAAGGCTCATATGGATAATCCAGGATTATCTCTTTACTTCAGGATCCTTAACTTAATCCTATACAAATACCCGTTCTCCAAATAAGGTAAACGTCGATCCAGGTATCAGGATGTCTTTGGGGGGCAATTTTTCAGTATAGATATACCACAATTATTTTATCCATTCACTGAGAGATGGACATTCAGTTTATTTTCAGTTTTTGGCTATTACAAATATGGAAACTCATGCATAAATCTTTGTATGGACATATGCTTTATATCTCTTGGGTAGATATCTAAGAGTGGATTGATTGGAACATATGGTAGGCATATATTTAACTTTTTAAGAAACTGTCAAACCATTTTCCATCAGCAGTGCCTGAGTTCCAGTTTTTTCACATCCTGTCCAACACTTGATATATTAAGTCCTTTTTAATTTTAGCCATTCATATAGGTATGTAAGGTTATCTCATTGTGCTTTTTGTGTGCATTTTCCTAATAACTCTTGAAATTATGCATCTTTTTCTGTCCTTATTTGCCACCTCTGTATTTTTCATTGATGACGTGTCTTTCAAATATATTGCCCACTTTTCAAGTGGATTAGCCATTTTCTTTTTGAGTTTTGGGACCTCTTCACATATTCTAGATATTGTGATTTCACTAAATACGATTTATAAATATTTTCCCTCAGACTGCACTTTGTCTTTTTATTCCCCTAACAGCATCACTTGAAAGGCAGAATTCCCTAATTTTTATGAAACCCAATTTATCCATTTTTTTCCTTTTTTGGGCAATGCTTTTGGTATTATATCTAAGAAAACTTTGTCTAACCAAAGGGCAGATTATTGGTTCTATGTACATTTAGGTCTATGATCTACTTTAACTTAATTTTTGTGTGTGTTATAAGGTATAGATCCCAGTTTATTTTTTCATATTGCTTACTTTTAAACTTCACTTTGCTTATTTTTCATATGATTATTTGATTGTTCCAGCACCATTTTTTGACAAGGCTAACCTTTCTTCATTGCATACCTTTGCAACTTTGTCAAAAGTCAGTTGCTTATATATATGTGGGTCTATTTTTGGAACTTTCTACCCTTGATTTATTTGTCTATCATTATGTCAATACTACATTGTTTTATTTACTGTAGCCTTATAAAAATTCTTGAAATTAGGTCGTGCTCTCCAACTTCGTTCTTCAAATTCGTTTCGACTACTATAGATTCTTTATGTAACTTTTGAAATCACTTTTTCAAAACCTGCTATGATTTTGACTGGGATTCTGATGAATCTATAAATCTTTTAGGGAGAAAGTACAGCTTAACAATATTGAGTTTTCTGACCTGTGAGCACTGTATACCACTCCTTTTATTTAGGCCTTCTTCAATAAAGTTTTATAATTTTCAGTGTATAGGTCTTACATAATTTTGTCAGATTTATCCCTCAGTAGTTCATAGTTTAGATGTTATCTTTAAATTACATTTTCTAATTGTTCACTGATAGTATATAGACATATAATAGATTTCTGTCCATCATCAGTCTTGTATCCTGCAACCTTATAAAACCTGTTGGTAGAATTTATCAGTTAATTCATCTAGGTCTAGAATTTTCTTTATGGAGAATGAACTACAATTTCAATTTCTTCAATCAGGCTATTTAGGACAGCTACTTTTTGTGGAGTGAGATTTAGCAAGGAATTCTTTCAAGGAATCCATCAATTTTTACCTAAATTGATGACTGGGGGGCATACAGTTGTTCATAATATTCCTTTATTATTGTGAGATAACATAAAATACATGTATTGGTCTCTCCCTCTGGTTCCTGGCACAGAGCTCCTGAAATCCTTGTAATTTCCTAAGTGGTCAGAACACTAGAACCATAGCTTATTCTATTTTTTTTGTCTTTAACCCCATTCCTGACACAGGTCTTTTAAAATCCTTATAAATTCCTAAGTGGTGATAGCACTAGGAACATCCTTTGTCCCAATGAAGCAACTCTGGGTGGGCTCCTGGATGGGGACTGGTCCCCAGAAAGACCAAGACATGATTAGAAGTTTACAATTTCACCCTCATCCACCATCCTCTAGAGCGAGAAGGGGGATTAGAAATAGAGTTAATAATTAATCATGCTTACGTGAGGAAACCTCCATAAAATCCCAGTAGTACAGGGTTTGGAGAGCTTCTAGATTAGTAAGCACATCCACATGGGGAGGGGTGATGTACATGGGGTTCTTGTAGAAGCTCCTGTACTAGGAATCCTCCCAGACCTCCTTTATGTATGTATCTCGTCATCTGCCTTTTCATGTGTATCCTTTATTATATCCTTTAATAAACTGGTAAACCTAAGTCTTTCCCTGAGTTCTGTGAGCCACTCCAGCAAATTAATCAAACCCAGAGAGGGGGTCATTGAAGCATCCAATCTGTAGCTGGTTGGTCAGAAGCACAGGTGATTACCCAGAATTGCAGCTGACATCTGAGAGGTGTGTGTGTGGGATGGGGGCAGTCTTGTGGGACTGAGAACTTAGTCTGTGGGATTTGATACTATCTCCAGTTAGAGAGTGTCAACACTGCGTTCAATTGGAGGACACCCAGCTGGTGCTGGAGATCTGCTTATTGTTAAGGAAAACCGCCACACAATTGGTGACCAAAAATATTAAAAGTGGAGTGTTTTGTGTGAGAGGTAAAGAAACACACAGGAAAGAAAGACACAGTAGGGAAGATCTGGATTTTTCTTTATACAGAAGGAGGAAAAAATTTTTTTAGTTTCTTTTTTGTTCTTTTTCTAATACTTGTGACTGGTATTTGGAATCTGGTATTTGAGACTCAGAAAACAGAGTGAAAATGGTGATACTCTGGTTACTTTGTTGAATAATAATGTCCTTTATCTCTGACCCAGTGGTCTCATGTCTTCTGCCAGCATCTGTGAAACTGAAGCAGGCTACATTATTAACTTGCAAATACGGTGAAAATCTGAGATTCTTTAGTTCCTGACATCCATCCTTCACCTTTTGTGATTTCATATTTAAAGTGAATTTCCTCCATCTTAACAAAAGGAAAAGGCAACCTATGGAATGGGAGAAAATACTTTTAAATCATGTAACCGATAAGGGATTAATACACAAAATATATAAAGAATTCATATAACTCAAAAGCCAAAAAACCTTTTTTTTTATTAAAAAATGAGCAAAGGAAAGACATTTTTCCAAAGATATTCAGATAGTCAACGTGGAAAGGTGGTCAACATTACTTAGCATTAGAGAAGAGCAAATTAAAAACCACAGCAAGATACCACCTCACACTGGTCAGAATGGCCAGTATCAGAAAGACAAGAAACAACGTGTTGGTAAGAATGTGGAGAAAAGGGAACACTTGTTCACTCTTGGTAGGAATGTAAATTGGTGCAGCCACAATGGAAAACAGTATGAGAATCCTCAAAAATTAAAAAGAGAACTACCATATGATCCAATAATTCATTTGCTGACCATATGGCCCTTTGGAGTTTCAAGTTTTTGAGGAAGAGTCTTGCATTTGACTTTGTCTACTGAGTGTGCATTAGCCTTTGTCTTCAGTGCTTTATGGCCTGCATGCCCTTGAAATCCCATCTTTTCCTTCCCTTTTTAGCAAAAGCCCTTAGTGTGAGATTTGCCTTTGTATATTAGTACTACTTCTCACAGCTCCTACTTTCAACTAGTTTTGCCTTCTGGACATGTCTTACCTTATTGCCAGGTCATCAATGCATAATATAAATATGTTTTTAAATATTTCATCCAGTCTCCTAATTAACTTGTTTTATTGAGCTTCTTTCAATTTCCAAACCCCATTAGCAAAACATTGACACTTCCCAGAGGGGAGAATGAGGTGGATGGAAGAGGCCTTCCCATTGTCTCGTGAACTTCACTATGCAGGTAATGACCTCTCTCTGTACACAAAACTCATCCTATCAAGTTCTCAAAAGTACCTCATTCTATTGTCAGTGGAGTCAGGATTACCCCTTTCTTAAAAGTGGCTTCTCTATGATGCTAAACATTCGTAAAGGGTTTTTTTCCGCGTATCTTTTGTCCATTGTTCTTTATAATAATCCAATACTCCTGGTGAAGTATGCAAGGCATAACCCTAAGGAAGCTGAAGCTTGGAGAATAATGTGTCCAGCATCACACAACGAATAAGTGATAATGCTGGCCTTGCATCTGAATTCTCAAGTCCTGGTAACATGAGATGTGAGTTTGTTCCTTACAGGAAGTAACTTGTTCGTATCCACCTCCAGTTTATTTATTTATTTTTAGTTTAAACACATTCACTGATTGATGTAATTAAAACATTTGTCATCAGTACTATAGCCCAGAATGCTCATAGTCAGTGCTTCTTGAACTTCACTGTGCACACACACACACACCCATGGTACGTCCTATTAAAATGCAGGTTCTGATTTGTGAGGTCCTGTCTGCCTAGGGTTGGGCCTGAGGCATCCCTGGTGAGCTGTGGCTGTGGGTCAACAAAGGACAGACCACTCTCTGAGGAGCAAGCGTTCAGCAATGTCTGCAAAAGAACGAGAAGTTATATGGTGCGAGAGACAGGAGAGTGTGTTTTAAAATGTCCTGGACTAGCGACCAAGTAATGTTGCCTCTGGTCTTAAAAGAAGTGCTTGTCTGAGCACCTGGGTGGCTCAGTCAGTTAAGCATCTGTCTTTGGCTCGGTCATGATCCTGGGGTCCTGGGATTGAGTCGTGCATTTGGCTCCCTGCTCAGTGGGGAGTCTGCTTCTCTTTCTGCCCTCCCTCTGCTCATGCTCTCTCTTCCTCTTTTTTCTAATAAATAAATAACATCTTTAAGACAAAATAAAATACATAAACCAATAAACCAACCAAAGAGCAAAAGAACACTTGCAAGATGCTAGAGTTTGAAGTGATCATGGAGACTTTACAACCCAGCCTTTTCATTTTCTTTATGTATTGAAATCTAGCTCAGAGAAGTAACTAAAGCTGCCCAAGGTCTTATCGCTGAATGGACCCTCGGTCAGTGATCTAATACCAGCTCTTTTCTTCCACAGCTCCCTGCCTCTCCAGACCACAGTGATGGTTAGAGCAGGGGCAGACCCCTGAATCTCTTGGTATCCTTACCTGTGAAGCATGAGAGCTAGACATGATCTCTAATTCCACTCTTTCTGATACTCTCCAAGTCGTATCTCCTTTATTTCTTGTATCGGAGGAGAAGGAGGAGAAGCAGGTCCCCCTCCTACTGCAGAACTTCAGACCGAAGGCAATTAAGCCAAGCACAAAGTGGTGCTTAAAATAAAACTTCAAGTGGGGATGTACTCACTCTTCCTGCTCTTAGAAGCGAGTTTATGATTCTAAGACTCCGTCGAGTGAGGAAATTGTATTGCCTTTAGCCCTCATAACGCTGTCTTATTGTCAGCTGAGTTGCCTTAACGACTACATTACAGGGGGAACTCAGAACTTGGCTTACTTCCTATGATGGATAAAACAACAAAAACTCATCATCCTGTCTCTTACTATAGCCCAGTCTCCTGGGCGATAACTCAGTTGCGGTCTTTCTACATCTCCTCCACTGCTGACTTTTTATTTTGTTCAGACTCTCAGGGGCCATTATGAGGGATCAAGAAAGAGACACAGTGTAATGGGTCTTTTAAAAGATGCCCTGAAGATTTCTTTCTGCTAAAGGAAGTAAAAATTCCTAGGGATTTTATGATTTTTCCAGAAAGCGAGTGTATTTGTATGAATGCTCCGAAAGAAGAAAGCACATTACTCAACACCACATACTCAACAACAACAACAAAGACAAAAGAAGAGGAAAATTTCAGGCTTTCCTCCAGAGAGAAACAATGAGCTTTTTGGTATATTCAGTAGACTCATATATCCTGATGAAATTGAAACTAACAGTAAGTATTCTGAATCTCCATTAGTGAAAGTTGGTCCTACCAACAGCCTTCGTCCTGAGCGTGGAGCCTCACCTAGGCAAACACGCTCAAGCAGGACATTATCCATGAGCCATCCATGCCAAAGTGATGCTTCTCAAATCTTCCTCCCCAGATCACTCTCCTGTGCTCCAGATCACAAGTTGGGTCTGACTCTTGGACATGACAAAATGACCTCACCATGTTCCCCCCTCCTTCTCCATATCCACTACTGCTCTTCCTCTGTGGTCTCAAGAGCTAGTACACACACTACTGACCAAGTCAGGGACTAAGAGGAAGCCTACATTCCTCTCTCTTCCTCTGCCTCCATCTAATCCATTAAAAAATCTTCCGCTTTCCAATTGTCTCCAAGAGCCATCCTGATTGTCACTGTCTTAGCTCCCACCATATCCTTTGCTACTGGAGTGATCTTTCTAACATGGTGATCCAATGATGAGCCCCTGAGTAAATTCTCTGGTAGCTTCTCCTGATTGAGAAAACAAATCTGTACTGTCCAGCATGGTCTACAAGGCTCCCTTCAGGTTTGCACCAGCTCGTGGGCCCGTGTATCCCACCCTGCTACCTCAGGTTAGACTCTCATGCTCAGGGCTTTCTGGCAGGCCTCTCTACCTTTGCAAGTGTTGTTCCTTCTTCCTAAACACCAACCTCAGCTTCTGTGCCTGGGAAACTCCTGCTCACCTTTCACATCTCAGGTCAAACCCCACCTCCGAAAAGTCAGCCTTGTCTCATCCAAGCAGACTGAAGTCCTGTCTTCCTATACACTAGCATGTTTGTACATATTTCCATGACTACTTGTGAATTATTTACTGTAGCCCTTCACTTGTGTGATCTTCTCCCCTTTAGTCTATGAGCTCCTTGGAAGACAGCAGTTTGCTTTCTTCTTGGTATCACCAGCACCTACTGTGGTCCTTGGTACTTAGAACATGCTCAAAAAACATTTGTTCAGTAAAGATGTGAACTTTTTGATCTGCCTTTTCCAAATTATTTGGCTAAGGCAGAGATGATTCAGAGATAATACTAGAAATTCTTCTCTTGTTATATTGGAGTATTCCTAAGTTGGAGTGGCCCAGGGAGGTGGGTCATTCAAGAACAAGAGTTGAACCTACTTTCCCCAACCACATGTTTGGCAAATTCTTAGGCCTTGGGTTTCTTTATGCTCTCTTGGGAAGAATCACTAGACTAAATTCAATAATTGCACCAGAGGGTATTTGACTAACCTGGATCAGAATCAACCAGCTAAAATGAGACAGACTGAGAGAAGAATTTGATAGAAGCAGTATGACACAGTGGCTAAGAAGTTTGAAATTGGGGAGGCTGTGTGGCTCAGTCGGTTAAGTATCTGCCTTCGGCTCAGGTCATGATCCCTGAGTCCTGGGATTAAGTCCTGCATTGGGTCTTCTGTTTAGCGGGGAGTTTGCTTCTCCCTCTGCCCTTCACCCCACTTGTCCTCTCTCTTGTTCTCTCTTTTTCTCTCAAATAAATAAAATCTTCAAAAAAAAAAAGGTTTCAATTCAGACAGATATGGGTTGAATCCTAACCTCTGTATTTACGACTTGTGGGCTGATTTACTCATTGATTTGACAATCAATCTTTTTAATGGTCTACTATTAAAGACTAGAGACTATTCTACATTTTAGGAATAATGAGATCTAATATTAGTGATGTACTTTGCACATGCCTAGTACATGCCTACATCTACATTCTGCATGCCCTCAACATGTGGTAGAAGTTATTGTTATAATCCATCTTAGTTCTGATGTCTAAAATTGGAACACTGACACCCTAAGGGAACAAAAATATGTCAATAATGGTATTTAATGTGGCATGAAAGAGTTTTTAAAGAATTATTCCAGTCATCACCGAAGTTCCATCGAAATTACAAAACATGGAAAAGTCTTGGCCTACCTCTCTTACTTCTTCCTCATTCCCTCCTAAGACTTCACTCTGTCCTTTATCTAACATCCTACACCCCACCCCGAGTGTTCTCATTATCCAAAAGTTCAAATTACATCAGACTCCCTAGAACCTAAACTCAAATTCACCAAGTCCATCTCGAACGTTGCCAGGATAAAATGATTGGCATAAATGGATATTTATGAATGGTCAATCAACCCTGTATGTCATCCAAACTCCCAACACGAGTGTTCGAGAATGCTCTCTTGGGTCTAACCTGGATTTGAGTGGATCCTGAAGAGCAAGTCTGGCAGGGAGAGGGTCTTTCCCCTAGAGCTTTGAATTTGCCAAAATGGACAATAGGGAAAGTGGAGTCAGAGGGAAGGTAGGGAGTTCAAAGTTATCGCCCAAATAAGGGCAAGGGACTGAGGCAGATTACTAAGTGATGGAGTAACAGTCCAGGGTGTGGGGGAGCCATGGACTTGAGACAAGAACCTGGTGGACTGAACAAACAGGAGGGGACATCCAGGAACACCCCAGACAGGGCTGCCTCTGCCCAGGTGCCTCCTGGGCTGTGATGTGAAGATAATCTACAAAAACAATATCTACATCCTAAATGAAGTGTCTATCCATCTAAATGGGTCTCCAGTTAGGGGAGTATTTGGGACACACATTTTTGAGCAGATGGACTTTCAATATTCTTTGCCTTCTGAAATTTCAGGAGGACACATATCCTCCTCTCTACCCATTCTACATACACACAAAGACTATGGGCAAGAGGTTAAATAAACATTATTGAGACAGTACTGCCTTTAGGAAGAATTAATGGCATGAACAATATAGAAAGATATGTAAGATCCATTGTTACAGTCTTAACAAAAAAGAAGTTGCATATTGGTTCATTATAGTTTAAAAAATACTTATGTGTGGGGCACCTGGGTGGCTAAGTGGGTTAAGCCTCTTCCTTTGGTTCAGGTCATGATCTCAGGGTCCTGGGATCGAGCCCTGCGTTGGACTCTCTGCTCAGTGGGGAGTCTGCTTCCCCCTGTCTCTCTGCCTGCCTCTCTGCCTGCTTGTGTTCTCTCTCTCTATCAAATGAATAAATAAAATCTTTAAAAAAATTTTAAAAATAAAAAATACTTATGTGAATATGCATACAAAACTCTGAAAAGATCCACAACAATCTATCAACACCAATTGTCTGTAGGGTTAGGGAAAAGCATTATATTTATAAACGTACATGTATAAAAAATAAACAAATTGAAATACCCTGAAGCCTTATTGAATATCTGTACCACACACAACCTACCGTCCTTGCTCACTTCCCTGAGGGAATCTGAACCTTGGGCAACTCAAGAAAACTGTAAACACCATCCATAGAAAAAGAGGATGTGGGTTGGTACACAAATGTTGAAAATGCCAAGGTTTCCTGTTGTCTTAAGTCTGTTCTTAACAATAAGTAACAATAATTGGAATGGATTTTTATCTCTTCAATTTTACCCACACCGCTTTTGGGTTCTGTGAAAAAGACCTAGGTGTCTTAACTGATGGCAAGTTCAATAGAAACCCACTGTAGGCGGACAAAACATCAAATGCAAAGTTAAGCGGGACTAATGGATGTGCTGTTCCGTTCTTAGTGATGTATTGTTCTCTGAGCTGGTGAGAGCACAGCTGGAATAATAAAAGCTATCATTTATTATAAATGTAACATGTACTCATTGTAAAAAAACAAACAGTACAAAACTATGAGAAATAAATAGTTGAAGTTCCAGCAACTTTCCACCCCCCTTACCTGTTCCCTGTGGTTCACTGATAGGAACGTTTGGGAGTGTTTTCTTCTAAACGCAAAACATTTTATAGACATGTAATTTTCTTCCACAAAGAAATCACTTTTGAAAATTGCTTTTCGGTTCTAAATCACAGACATCAAAATTTAGAGGTGTTCTATAAGTTCCTTCATCAGCCGCCTACCCTGGGACATTTGTCCATGTCTTTAGGACTGATCCACAAAAACACAGTTTCTGGGTCAAAGGGTCCATTTACAATTTTCGGTAAATAGTAACAAATCCTTTCCAAAAAGGTGACATGGAATTCACACTTTAGAAGCCTATACCTGCAAACACACACATACAGGCAGGAGTGTGTTCAGAAAAAAAATTAAGAACCTAATATGACATAGCTATTGAATGCACGGGTTTTGTAATAATCTGCTTCATGTTTGAGCTGTGTGACCTTGGACGTGTTATACAACCTCTTCAAATCTCACTCTCTTCATTCATAAAATGGGAATCATAGCTCCTCCCTCCTGGGTAGATGTGCATATTAAATGAGATAGTTTATGTAACAAGATTGCCACAGAGTTTATCATATAAAGAGCCCTTAATTAATACTACTGACCTGGAAAAATCTGGAAAACAATGTATTATCATGATAATAGAAACAAATTTTCTGCATATTCCTGATTGTCTTAAAACATTTGAAAGTTGATTGTGTGGAATCAGATTAGACATCTTCTCTGGAGCTCCAGAAAACTGATGGGTAGAGGCTACCTCACTTTTTCCAAAAATGAGATGAGTTCAGGGGCCTATAGATTATTTGGTTTGGTGGGCCTTACTTAAGAAAAAAAGAACACAAAATTATGAACTTAAAGTTTGGTACAAAGTTTTTGAAAGGGTCATACAAGCAAAGATCTCCAAAATGTTAGAGTCAGCGAATCTACCTCCAAATGAGTCACTTTTGAAGTAATATGTCCTTTAGGAGTAGAAATTATCTTCTGGGTGTTCCCAGCCAGCCCACAGGTCTAGAAATAATGCATGTAAGTAAACTAAAAAACAATTTTTATGGTGTTCTTCAGTTGATTCCTATAGTGGGTGGAAGGTGGACTAGCTAACATCTAATAGATCTGAAATTCCTCAGTTTCCATGAATCTAAAAGTTATTAATATATATAAAATGGCCTCAATATACGTATTCAGAAAAAGAACAAGTCATTCACAATGTTAGTCATTATCTTATACACAATCAATATAAAATCAATTTAAGGGTGCCTGGGTAGTTCAGTCAGTTGAGCGTCCAACTAGGCTCAGGTCATGATCTCAGGGTCATAGGATTGAGTCCCATGTTGGGCTCCATGCTCAGTGGGGAGTCTTCTTGAGATTCCCTCTCTCCCTCTCCCTCTGCCCCTCCAGCTCCTGCTCTCTCTCTTTCTCTGTAACATAAATAAATAAGTAAATCTTTAAAAAATCAATTTAAGTTTCTTTAGGGAGCAAGGATTGTGTGATTAGAGTCCAGCAGAAATTGGAAAGGTGGATGGAAGGGCCCAAGAAAAGATGATAGGAGGGCTTTAATATTAACACAGCGGAAAGAGGAAGCCAGCAGGGAAGCAACAGCCAAGGTTTGAATACCCTTGGTAGGTTATGTGGATGGATCCTTACGCACGTCAAGGACATTTTGGAGATGTGGAGAGAGACTGTGACTCTTGAGCCATGGGATTTTTCATTAGCTTGAGATGAGACAATGGTAGGGCACAGGTTCAGGTGGTTGACCTCAAAGAAGGCCTGAGCAGGGGCCGGTGAGAATGGAGCCAGGCCCTCTAACTGGGGCTCTGTCACTGGTTAGCTGATCTCGAACAGGTCCCCTAATCACCTAGTAGTGGTTAACAACAGTCCTGGGCTCAGCTTCTGGTTTTACCAACTATTTGTCCTGCCACCTTGGGCAAATCACTTAATTTCTCTATACCACAGCTTTCTTCTGTGTGAATGGGCTTGATTATACTTACTTCAGAGACATAAGGTCTTTGTGAGATTTAATTAGATAGCACTCAAAACATTCTCTGTAGTTCCTGGCACCAAGCAATTGAAAGTGTTGATTCTTATTCCTTAGTTTTTTAAACATTATGGATACATACCAGATACCATCTTTTTTGGGGGGGAGGGTTTCAGGTGGAATTGGTATTCCAAACTGTATAAGAAAAGCCTTCTGGGAGTATATAATCCAGTAAAATTATATATAATTATTTATGATTCAAGGCCGTATGGTTATCTAGAATGCAGAGGTGAGTCATTTTAGGTTGCAGTTAGCAGGAGCTGTTTTAGAGGAAAAGGCATTTTATTTTATATTATTTTTTAAAAGATTGTATCAATTTGAGAGAGAGAGAGAAAGAGTATGAGCAGGGGGAGAGGCAAAAGGGGAAGCAGACTCCCTGTTGAGTGGGCTCCATCCCAGGACCCTGAAATCACAATCTGAGCCAAAGTCAGATGTTTAACTGACTCAGCCACCCAGGGGCCCCTGGAGGAAAAGGCATCTTAGATGGGCCTCCAAACACAGGCCGAATTTTAAAATCAAAACTCGTGAGATACTTCTCTTGAATGAAACACCTTGAGTGGAATGGCTGAGTCACATGTAGGCATATGGTTAACTTTTTAAGAAACTGCCAAACTGTTTTCCAAAGTGGTTGTAACATTTGATCGTCCCACTGACAGCGTATGAGAATTCAGATTCCTCCATGCCCCTGCCAACACTTGACATATTCGGACTTCTTAATTTCTGATAATTTTATAGGTGGGTAGTGGTATCTCATCATGGTTTTAATTTGCATCTTTTCTTTCGAATGACCACTGATGCTGGACATCTGTCCGTGCCCTTCGTTGCCATTAGTCTATCCTATTTGTTGAATTATATGTTCAAGGCCTTTGTCCATCTTTCCACTGAGCTGCTCATTTTCTTACTTTTGCACAGTGTTTTTAATATACTTTCGGATATAAGTTCGTGGTTGGATATGTAATTTGTAAATGCTTTTACTATTTTTTCACACTACTGAGTTTGATTTGCTAATATTTTGTTGAGTTTTGCATCTGTGTTAATTAGGGTAATTGGTCTGTAATTTTCTTTCTTTTTTCTTTTTTGTTTTGTTTTGGATTTTGTACTGAGGTAATCCCGGCTTCATAAGAAGAACTGGGAAATGTTCCTTCCTCTTCCATTTCCTGGAAGAGATTGCGTAGGATTGGAGTTATCTCTCTTTAAAATTCTGTTAGAATTTTCCAATAAAGCCAATTGGGCCTGGAGATTTCTGAATACAATTTATTTTTGCATGTCGATCTTGTATCCTGCGACACTGATTAATTCAGTTATCAGTCTAGTAACTTTTTTGAAAAACCCACTGAATTTTCTACATACATGATTGTTGGGAATAAACAATTTGTTTTACTACTTCTTTTCCAATCTGGATGACTATGTTGTTTCTTGACCGATTGCCCTGGCTAGAATTACCAGTGCAATGTTGAATAGAAGTTGTGATAGCAGGCATAACTGTTTTGTTCTTAATTTGTTTTTGATTTTAGGGGGGGAAAGGATTCAATTCTTTAACAGTAAGTATGATGTTAGCTATGGTTGTTCTCCTTTTTTTTTTTAATTTTTGATGTCCTGTATGAGGTTCAGGAGGTTCCTTTATAATTCATTTTGCTAAGAGTTTTGTTGGTAATGGATGTTGGACTTTGTCAAATCCTTTTTTGTATCTATTGAAGTTTCTCTTTTTGAGTCTGCTAAGATGGTGAATTAAACTGATCAATTTTTGAATCAAAAATAGAACTATCAGGGGCACCTATGTAGCTCAGTCCATTAAGCATCTGCCTTCGGCTCAGGTCATGATCTCAGGGTCCTAGGATAGAGGCTCTCCTTGGGCTCCCTACTCTGTGGGGAGTCTGCTTCTCCCTCTTCCTCTGCTCCTCTCCACCACTTGTGTGCTCTCTCTCTCTCAAATAAAAAAATAAATTGAATCTTAAAAAAGAGAAATACCATGGGGAGAAGTTTTAAACTGAATTTTAAATAGTTTCTTTAATAGATATAGGGCTATTCAGAATTTTATGCCTTCTGGACAGAGTTTGTGTCATTAAAGGAATTTGTTGATTTCCTGTAAGCTGTTGAATTTATTGGCTTATAGTTGTTTGTAATATTCACCTATTATTCTTTTACTATCTCTGGAATCTGTAATGAGGTCACCTCTTTCATTTCTGATGTAATTTGTGTTCCTTTTTTTTTTTTTTTTTTACAATGAGTGTGACTTGAAATGTATCAATTTTATTGATCTCCTTAAAGAGAGTTTTGGTGTAGGCTTACTAATTTTATTAATTTTCCTCTACTGGGTTTCTGTTTTGCATATTTTCTTGATTTCTACATTGGTCTTTATTATTTCCTTCTTTTGCTTACTTTGGGTTTACTCTGCTTTTTTTTTCTTGTTTTTTTTTTTAAGGTGGAAACTTGAGGTCATTAATGTAAGATCATTCTTTTTTGATATAGGCACTTAATGGTATAAATTTTCCCTTAAGTACTGTCTCAGGGGCACCCAACAACTTCTGATCTATTGTGTTTTCATTTTCATTCAGTTAAAATGCTGGTTTCCCCTTTTAATTTCTCCTTTGATTTTTGGGTTGCCTAGATGTTATTGTGGGGATTTTCTAGAGATCCTTGGGCTACTGGTTTCTAATTTAATTCTATTGCGGTCTGAAAGCATACTTTGTAAGACTTGTATCCTTTTAACATTAATGAGAGTTGTTTGATGGCCCTATGACCTATCTGGCTGCTCATGGTGGTTTTCTATAATCTCTCAGTTTCACAGGGGTGATGCCCATAATGGAAGCCTGCTCATATAGAGGGTATCATAAGAAAGGAACACTGAACTTGGGGATTCATGACATTAATAGCAAGCAGCAGCAACACTTCTTTTTGTTTAAGGGTAGACATTACCTCATCTGTCAAGGTTGCTCATTACAAATATAATCTTGAACAATGGCCCAGGTAAATTGCTGCCAGGGTGCTACAATTTTGGCATATTGGCAAGAACATATAGGCATCTTCAGGACACAGGGTGAATCACCCCCCAGTGACATCACTGAAACTCTTCTCATGCTTTTGGATCATTTTTTTCTGTCTGTATTTTGGACAGTTTCTATTTCTATGCTTTCAAATTCATTAATCTTTTCTTCTGCAGTGTCTAATCTGCACTTAATCCCAGGCAGGGGATTCTTCATCTCAGATATGGTAGTTTTAATCTCTAAAAGTTTCATTCAGGTCTTTATAAAAATATCTACCATGTTTCTATTTAACTTTTTGAATATAACAGAATATAGGTGTGATAACTGTTTTAACGTTCTTGTCTGGTAACTAACTTCTCTGTCAGCCCTGGGTCAGTTTTGATTGATTGTTATTCTCATTATCATGGGTTATGTTTTTCTGCCTCTTTCATGTGTGGGAATGTTTGGTTGCTTGCCGAATCAGGCGGTTTTTACATTGTTGGGTGCTGGATATTTTTGTATTCCTATAAATCTTCTTGAGCTTTTGTTCTGTGATGTAGTTTCATTTCTTGGAAACAGGTTACTTGGAAACGTTTTTATCCTTTTTGGTCCTGTTTTTGTGACTTTATGATTATTTTATGATTTGCTAGGCTGGGTTAGAGCAATGCTCATTCTAGGAGTAACCTAGGAATAATTAATTCCACACTGCTGAGGCAAGACCTTCCCAAGTACTCTACCCACTGCTCTGCAGACTGTGAATTTTTTGGCAGTCCTGCGATTGGCTGAGGTGCCCAAGTGGTCCTGTGGGACTGCCATGCACTCTTCCCCTACTCCTTTCAGATGGCTGTCTCCCTGGTCTTGGGTGTTTTCCTCATAATCATGCCCTGCTCTGAGCTCTGCCAAATACTTAGTGGGACACCACAGGTCTCCAGAGCTCTCTCCCTGTGGTGTTCCCCCCTCTGATACCCTGTCCTGTGAACACTAGCTGTATTTCAGCCCACACTCAGTTTCATCTCCTCAACTCTGGGAGTCCCTTAGACCCTACCTCAATATTCTGGACTACAAGCTCTCTCAAGGCTATAAACTGAAGCCATTTGAGGACCCTCCTCATTTATTTCCCAACTCTTGGGATTCCTATACTTCATTGTCTCATGTCCAGTGTCTTGAAAACAACCGTTTCATATATTTTGCCTTTTTTAAAAATTATTTCAGAAGAGGTGATCCCAGTCCTCATTTACTCCATCTGTGCCAGAAGTAGAAGTCTCCTTATTAATATCTTGACTTAAGCTATTATTTCTTCAAATATTTTTTCCTGTCCTCCCACTTCAGGAACTTCAATTACACAGGTAGTAGGCGGCCTAAAGTTTTCCCACACTTCAGTGATTCTCTGCTAATTTTTTAAAAGTCTTTTTCTCTCTGGGTTTCATATTGGACTATTTCTATTGCTATGTTTTCAAGTTCATTCATCTTTTCTTATGCGATGTTTACCCCATAACTAAAACCATTCCATATATTTTTAATTTTTAATTTTTATTTTTTTTCCATTTGGCGTATTTTTAAGCTCAGATAGTATAGTTTTGATCTCTAGGTATTCAATTTAGGTCTTTTTAAAAAATATCTTCCATAGGTCTACTTAACATGTTAAATTTTTCCTCTAGCTACTTGAATATATGGAATACAGTGATAATTACTTTTAATGTTCTTTCCTACTCGTGTGTCAATTCTGGGTCAGTTTTGAGTGATCTCCTCATTATGGATCTTTCCTGCTTCTTTGCACATCTGGTAATCTTTGATAGGTGCCAGAAACTGCAAATTTTACTTTGGTTTAAGGGTTGAATGTTTTTGTATTCCTATAGACATTTTTTAAAAAGATTTATTTATTTGAGAGAGGGGGGGGCAGCAGGAGAGGGAGAGTGAGAATCCCAAGCAGATACCCCACTGAGCATGGAGCCAGACGTGTGGCCCAATCGCATCACCCTGAGATTATGACCTGAGCCGAAATCAAGAGTCAGACACTTAACCCACTGAGCCACCTCCTATAGACATTTTTTAGCTTTGTTCTGGAACATGGTTAAATGACTTGGAAACAAACATATCGTCCTTTTGGGTCTTTCTTTTGAGCTTTTTCAGGCAGGTCTAGTAAATGATATAATTGAGTGATATAATTTAGTTTAGGGGTAATGTCCCCCTACTTCTGAATACTCCATCTGATGCTCTGTGAATTATGAGGTTTTTCACTCTGGCTAATGGAAACAGGAACTATTCCAGGCCCTTTAGGGGTTCCAAGGACCATTCCTTCTATTTCTTTTGGGTGCTTCTTTCCTTGGCCTCGGGTACTTTCCCCCCATGCATTCACTGATCAGACTAGAGGGGCAGTTTCTGAAAATCCAGCGTTCTCTCTCTTTGCAGCTCTCTCTTCTGTAATTGGCCTTGCAAACTCTAGCTGCCTTGGTCTCTCTGAACTCCCTGTTTACGGAGACCACTGAGCTATGCCTGGGTCCTCCTTTATTGATTGCATCTTAGAAACTTTCTCCAGGCAATAAACTAGGGCAATCATCATGCTCATGTTGTTTATTTCTTTCCATCATTGTCCTTCTTTGCCTGATGACCAATGTCTTGAAATTTTTTGTTTCATATACATTTGTTCCCCACATTTGGGTTATTTCAGGAAGGAAGGTAAATCTGGTTCCTTTTATTTCACCTCATCTACAACCTGAAGTCCCCACAGCTAATTTTAAAGACTAAGATTCACAGTTTTTATAACTGTTGATACAGTTTCTAATAGTTTAAGTTTAGTGATAAACTTTTCAGAGAGTATGATTTTAATACAAAATATAAACTTGAAATCTTAAATTTAATCCAGGCAAATCAGCTCAATCACTATTTCCAAGAGTGCTTATTCTTCCAACAAATATTTGAGTACATACTATGTAGTAGACATCCTTCTAGTTGCTGGGAGTTACAGCTATGAACAAGACAAAGTCCCTGCTCTCATGGAGTTCATGTTCTAGGGAGTGAAAGCAGCATATATGCTAATTTGTCAACGTCTTTTTGCAAAAAGCTCAAAAGCATAAAACTAAGTGATGTCAAAATTCTAAGGAACAATGATAAAGCTAGGTATAGTTTCAGCTTGAAACATGTGGACAAATTGAAAGCTCTTGAATCACAAACAGTTGTATAGCATCTGTGGGAACTTTTACTCAGTTAGGACTTAAACTTCAGAAGGCAAGTGCCCTACCTATCAGTTCACCTCTGGGTCCCCCGTGCCTAGCGGTGTCTGGATTACAGTAGGTGCTTAATGAATTATATAATGAAAAGATTTCAACCGACGGGTCCCTGAGGACCACGCTTTGGTTCCTTCCGGGCATAATTGACAGGGAACAGCTAAGCAGAACCACAGGGATGAAAATGCTTGTGTGCAACATATCACAGCGAGATGTAAGTGTAACATGAGGCTGGCTGCTTGTCCACCATTGTCAGTTCTTTTAAATTTATGACTGGCAGGTGAGAGCTGATACTTCCCGCCTTTGGTTTGGTTCCTGATGTTTTAATATGGTTGATCCAACTCTCCTGCCTTGATTTCCCTAGGTGAGGGAGGGGAGAAAAAGAAGGGATTCTGTAGCTTTTAAACTTTACTTTTCAGGGGTGTAGGAGCATATCTACGGAAATATGTGGCAAACGCGAATATGCAAATGCTATATGGAATACTTGGGTGCGTTGGAGGTAGAGGCCTCCCCTGGACTGCGTACACCCATTCCCTCCACCCCCCACTCCAACCCCGTAGTCGACACAGGGGCCGGCGTGCCACCGGGAGCAGTGGGAGGCGTGGGCTGGTGCAAGCAGTCTCAGCTCGCCACCAAGGAGGTTTGCGGCAG
>LNAC01000223.1:885240-967070 GCA_002007465.1 Ailurus styani
CCCAGCGTCTAGGCGTGCCGCCCCGAGAGGAGCCGCGCGAAGGTCACCCCGCGCCCGCCAGTCCGCCGCCTGCGCCTCCGCCGAGCTCCGCGCGCCCCTCCGGCCCCGCCGCGTCTCCGCCCGCCTGTCCGTCAGTCAGTCCGTCCGAGCCCCGTGCGCCCCGCTGCAGCCCCCGCTCCCCGAGCGCCATGAACCAGATAGAGCCCGGCGTGCAGTACAACTACGTCTACGAAGATGACGAGTACATGATCCAGGAGGAGGAGTGGGACCGCGACCTGCTCCTCGACCCGGCCTGGGAGAAGCAGCAGAGGAAGGTCAGCAAGGGCCCCGTGTCCGCCGCCTGCGGGCTCGGCCCCCGTGCCTGTGGGTCCCAGCCTCCCGCGGGCTCGCCGGCTGCGGGCACTGGCGACAGGGCGCGCGGTGGAGGGGCTGTGTCGTTCTGTGTCCTCATAGCCCTGGTGCCCCGTTGGGAAGGAGAGCACGTCCAGGGACAGGCACGAAATGGGGCGTCCGGTGTGTGTGCGCGCGCGAGTGTGCGTGTGTGTAAGTAACGTAAGAGTCACAGAACGAAAAAGATTAAAAGAGGAGCACCGCTCTATGCGTGTATTTCTGCTTTAATCGGCGTTAGACCGGAATTTGAAAGGGTCTCGGGTCTGCTCTTCACCCCTTGAGACTGTGACCTTGGCCACGGGAGTTATACTTTACTTGCACCACTGTTTGCATTTGCCTCTAGCCCGTCTCTCCCTAAATAAAAGATGTCAGGTGAACCTCAGTGTCGTTCGGATTTCCACAGGGCTGACCAGGGAGGAATTGCAAATCATTTCTTAGATGTTTTGAGCTCCTAAGAGAGGGATGCTGTATGGATACCAGATACTCACCAATAAAGTAATCATTATTTCACACTCTATTTATGGTTCATTGAGGTAAGCACCCAGGGATGAGGAGTCGGTCAGCTCTGAAAGCTCCCTGCCCTTCTTGGTTGGTGCTCTCTGGGGGCCCAATGGAATATTCCATTATTTCAAGGTTTCTTCTTGATCCCCTTGGCTAGAACAAGTAGGGAATGCTCAGCAGGAGGCTAAATCCCACCTCCTGTTTGACTGGGCACAGAGCCTGGCGGAGTCAGACGTGCCAATCCAGACCTGCTAACCCAACTTTACGATGGCAGTGTCAGAACAAAAGTAAAGTGCCCTACACTTTTCACTGCCTATTTTCCCAGGGGAGGGGCAAAGTGGAATTCCCTGCTAAGGACCTGCTTTTAAGTGAATAACCTCTGTCGACTGTATATGTGTTTTGGAAGTGCTCTGGGTAACTGCCCCTGTGAGTGAGTGTGCTGTAGGACATGGTAAATTAGGGTATAACTGTGGGGCAACACACACATCCCATCCTCCTCTCCCCATGAACAGCCTTAGCTGGGAGGATTTCTCCCTATTTGGATAACTATGAAATACCGGGGCATTATTTTTACACCAACATTTCTCTTTTGTTGTCGACCCTCTCTGGTCAAATACAACTTACTATTATTATTTTAAAGCTCTCATTTAGCTACATTTCCCTCTCTACCTTAGTTTCCTAAGACTTCCACCATCCCCACCTTCTTGGAAACAAGAGGATGGAAGTGATAAATAGAAGTTGAGTCTATAAAGAAAAATAACATTTTGAACATTCTACCGTTTTTTAAGTGACATTGTGAGAGAAACACATGGCCTAAAGATTATTCATATGTCATCTGGACAGCGATGCATTATCAGTCAGCAAGAAGTTAAAGAGTGACTTTAACTTTCAGCATGAGTGTTTTTCTTTAAAAGATTTTCCCACAGTTTTGATTACTACATTTTTCACGTTTTTGTTTTTTGTGTTTTTTTTTTTAACTCCTAAGTCTTTGTTTCAAAGGTTGCCTCTTTTTCTTATGAGACACATTAAAATAGCTAAGAGATTGGACAGGTAGTCTGCCCATCATTTTTAGGACTAATAGTCTAATCACAGTGGTTTCTGTTATTTTTGTTTTTGCTTTTGTTTTTTCTTATAGTACAATAGCAGGATAGATGTCAGTTTCCAAAAGCCACATTGATGTCTATCTCCTCTTATTTTTTTATCCAATTCACAATAATGTTGAATAGAATGATATCATAATTTTTTTTAGGTTTAGGATTCCTGTGTGAATATATTATTGTAATTGTATAGCACTTGACGTATATTATTAAAAAGTGGATATACTTCCCAATCCCAGTTCAAATAATGCTAAAAAGTTTAAAGTGAGAATTCATTTTTCCCCCCTTAAGATAGATTGAGTGTTGTAGATGCTGGGGGGGAAGAAACCCCACTGCATTAGGACACAGATCTGAACAGATCTAGAAGGTACTCTGTTTCTACTTTTGGTATAGCACCTTCTCAAATCAATAAAATAATATTGAACTGTGAGTTCAGGGTAAGAGCAGTGAGTGGCCTCTATTTATGTCCTATGAGACAAACTGTTGGAACAGGACAAGGATAAAATACCATTGTTTCTATTGTGGGCTACCTTCTCCACACTCTGTTTCAGTGATATGCTGGGTATGAGATCTGTCAACAGATGTTGGTAACACATGATGACGTGCGTAGCGTTTTAATGGATGTGGTGCCTAATTATATCCACAGTTCAGAGAGTCTCATAGGCTGTGGTAATCCTTGCTCTCTGGTGTGGAATTCCTTGCTACAGAAGGACTTAGTGAAAGTATAGTGCTTTTTTTTTTTTTTTACTTTGATGGTGATTTTTTAAAATTTTGATAAAATCCATATAACAAAAAATGTACAATCTTAACCATTTTTAAGTGTGTAGTTCATTGGGGTTAAGTACATGCACATTGCTGTGTTATGCAACCAATCTCCAGAACTTTTTTCATTTGGAAAACTGAACTCTGTATACCCATTAGAGAGTAACTTTACATTCTCCCCTCTCCTCAGCCCCTGGCAACCACACGGCTGCTTTCCATCTCTATGAATTTGACTCTTCTAGGGACCTCATGTACATGAAATCCTACAGTATTTGTCCTTTTGTGTCTGGCTTATTTCACTTAGCATAATGTTTTCAGGGTCCATTCATGTTGTAGCATGGGTCAGAATTTCCTTCTGTTTTAATGCTGAATGATATCCCACTGTATCTATATACCACATTTTGTTTATCTGTTTATCCGTAGATGGACACTTGGGTTACTTTTGTCTATTGTGAATAATGTTGGTGTAAGTATGGGTGTACCAATATCTTTTGTGACCCTGCTTTCAAATTTTTTGGTTTTATGCTCAGAAATGAAATTTCTGTTCCTGTGGTAATTCCATTTTCAGTTTCTTGGGGAAGCTTCATGCTTTTTCCAAAAGGAGGCAATTCAGAAGACATTGAATTTAGCATTAAGTATGTGTACAAGCATTTCAGAGTGCTCCCTTGTCTTTCAAGGGTGGTTAGTAAACAGAGGTAGGGATATTTATATTCATGTAAATTCGGCTGTCTTCAGTGGACTTTTGAAACTTCTCAAGCTTTGGTATTTAGAAGCGAGCTCCTCTTGGAACCAAGGAACATATTCAACCTTCAGTTCGACTGAAGCCTAATCAGGAGGTGACTTGTCAGAACAGCAATGCTGACTATGTGTGCTATCTCTGTAAGCACAGGGTGCTGTCCTTCACCGGTCTGGGAGGCTAGCACAGGCCTTTTAAGGAAATGACTGTGTGTTTTGCGACATAAAGGGTCCTTGCACCCTTAACTTGCATATGGCTAGATGATTGCTAACACTTTTTTACCATTGTTGGGAGAATAAGAGAGTGGTTCATTTATTCCGCATTTGGAGTTCTCCCTGGTTTTAATCAGTCCTAGAGAAAGTCAAGTTCTTCTGCATAGTCATAACTTAGATGTACCAATTCACCACTCACCGCAGAGTCCCTCCTGTTCCTCTTGTCACCCAGGTTAAAATGTCGCTGAGTCGGGTCAGGCAGCATGCAAGGACATGTGTGGGAGCAGCTGCCTCCGGGGTCCAGGTTAGAGAGCCGGGGAGCCTGAGGGTTGCCGTGGCAAGCACCTGCTGATGAAGGGTGCAAAGTGAAGTCTCTTCTCCCCTGCACCATGACATCTGCCTTTGCATGAATTTTTCCCAGGAGAGAAAGCGGTACGTGTTTCAACAAGGTGAACAGTCACCGAAAAGCGCGTGACCATTTTCAGATTCATGAAACCTACAGGACTCTCAGCACTTGCTGGTACTCTGACCAAAATCAAGTCCCTAAGCCTTCGCGTGTCCATGTATCTAGAAAATAAAGATAAGTGATACTTTTCTTACCTCATCATGTTTTGCAGGATCAAACGGTTAAACTAGTTTATGTGGAAGGGGCTCTGTATACTCTAAATGTTGAGATGTTATTATCCTCGTGCAGAAAATAATTTTATTGACAGTAGTGAGGTCTACACCTGGACTGGTGAGGGATGATGAAGCACAGATTTGTTGCTCAGTGACTTTGCTCTACTGTTTTTTGTGTGTGGTAAAATAGACATCACATAAAATTTACCGTCATAACCGTTCTTAGGTGTACAATTCAGTGACGTTCATAGTCACAATATCGTGCGATCACCCCTGTCCTTCTGGACTTTTCCATTGCCCCCAACCGAAACTCCATGTCCATTAAATCACCAGCTTCCCATCATCCTCATGTCCTTGCAAAGAGAGGATTTAGACACTTGGACACGTGGAGGAAAATAATACATAGCTTAATATTAAGTGCCAGGTGCTTGTTGTGTAAAGAACAGAATTTATAGGTCAAATCCGGAAAGCTATCGTGGGTGAGGACAATGAGAAGTAGCTTTGTGAGCGAGTAGGACTCGGGCCAGACCTTAATTTCGGTAGTAACTAAACATTAGCTGAGTAGAGAGGAGAGGAAAATCGTATTCTTGGCTGGAGAAATGGAGCAAAGAGACTGTTGTGTTTCTTGCGGGTGGGGGGGTGAGGATAAGTGGGGTGTCGCCGTAATAAGTGTTTACATCACCCTTTAGCGCTATGAAAGCACCCTCCCCTCCTCTTCCCTGGCCCCCCTCACCACCCTCCGACAAAGGGCTGAGGGGACAAGCTCAGAGAGGGACAGTCGAAAAGAAAGGAGCCAAGGTGGCCAGGCTTGGACGCCGGGCTCCATGTTCTTGGAGGTGTCTTCTGCTTGTGACGTGCTTGAGGGAGCATGAGAAGGAGACAGGCTTGCTTGAAGCTCCTGATGCAGACTGGAATGCAGAGAGAAGAGAGAGGGGGCCAGGTTGCAGGGGACTGGGACCTGGAGTGAGGGTGGAGCCCTGCAGGTGTCGGAGCTCCAGAGGGCCGTGCTTAAAGAAGCAGACTGTTTGCAAAACGAATTGGATGCATGAGGACCTGAGACCAGGAGACCCAGGCAGCAACCCAAGATAGGACCCGCTGGGTAGAGTGGTGAGGATTAGAACCAGGGGCTGGTAGGAGCAATGGTGAGGAAGGCATCCATTTGAGAGTGGTCAGGAGGGATTATAAAAGTATTAAGTGGGCCCGTGCTATTCCACGGCAGGCGCTCATAAATCCAGTTAAGCAGGCATGATCCCACCCTGAGAGCTCCTGGACTGGAAACTCAAGACAGTGGTATTGACGAGAAGCAAGCAAACTGATGAGGAGAGTCTGTTTACCCGCCAGGAGAGAGAAAGCTACACATTTACAGGGTGTGTCTGTCATCCGTCGCAGGGGGCTGTGCTCCAGGGCCGAGGGGAAGGTGGTGTGTCCCTGCGGCCGTGGCTTGAAGGGAGGGCTGGAGTTCCAAGGGGCCTTTGATGTCCAGGGAAGGCTGTTGGTGGGTAGGCGTGGACAGGCAGAATCTAGTATAAGCCCCAAGCAACCTCTGCCTCCCGGAGGGACTGTTGTTCTAAATGCACTTGGTTTGCTGTAGATGGTCACAGGTGCATAGGGCGTGTAAGGCAGAAAAGTCACTCTTTGTCTTTGGACCCTCCCCAAGGCACTGGGGTATGTCCTGGAGCGTGCCTCACCCCTTCAGCCAAGTTCACCGCGGAAGAAACTCGAACTCCAAAGATTCTCCAAGAGTGTGGGAGGGCGCATGTAATTCTTAGCTGGGAAACTTAATGAACGCGGCTTCAGAAAGCTGTCAGCACACGCTGGCGTCAGTTGCTGCAGCTGGGAGACACCTACAGAAAAGGCGCAGGGCCGGAGTGGGTGGGGGAGCCGCCATGACGAGCAGAGGAGTTGGTACGGAATACGTTGGAGGACAGTCAGAATTGTACCACTGTTTCCCTGGGAACGGTACTAGTTCTTCCAGAAAGAACAGAAAGCAGAGATTACGGGGAACGTTTGCTAACTGCTGTGCTAGACAAATTCCAAAGGCAGGAAAACCTTGAGTGCAAGCAATTGGTCTTTCTAAAGGAGTCTGAGGAACATTATTTATGCAAACAATGTATCTGAGCACATGCAGGCATGCCTGTGGACACACGCACCCCCCGCCCCCAGTTTTCCATGCCAGAAACCAGACGATGCTTTGACCTGCAACCCTACTGAAGAGCAAGATATAAACGGGGCACAGGCATGGCCATTCATTCTTTTATTTGACATTTATTAAGGACCTGCTAGGGGCCAGGGATAGAGAATTGAGTTGACACTACCTTAGGCATTAAGGAGCTCATAGCCTGGTTCAAGAGACAGAAAGGTCAGTGCAAAGCACAGAGAAGGGCCACGCAGTTCAACTAGGCTGGCGAAGGAAAGGAGAGAGTATTTCCAAAATGCTTCTCCCATGTGGTTTGCTGTCATAGGACATGGAAACCTCTTCCTCCGTGACACCCAAATGGGATCCTGGGAGTTACTCTTGGTGCCTCCCTGTCTCCCAGCTCAGGTGGAGCTTACCTGCTAAAGTCCTCGGGACCCTGCCCCTTCCTCCCATTCTGTACTTTAAGGTCTTCAGAGTTTCTGTGTTTCCTGCCTGGATTAGGGTGGTGGCCTCCTGCTTTGTCACCCTTCCGTGCCGCATGCTTCTTTCAGGCTTTCCTCCATGATGTTGGCAGGAGTGATCTTCATGGAACACAAGCCTACTCGTGGTATTTCCTGCTTAAAGTCCTTCTGTGGTTCTTTATTGCCTTCAGGAGAGAATTCAGACCTCCTTTTGTGCTCCTTGAGGCCAAGTCTGAGCTAAGCTCTGTCTGCCATTCCATTTCCCGCCCCAGCAGGATCAAGGTTCAATCCAACAGAGTGGCCCTCACCATGTTTGATTCACCCCTTGGGCTTATACCCAGCCCCGACCTCCTCCGCCCATTCTGGAGTCCCTCTTCCAAGAGGCCAGCCTTCTAGAACATGGGTCACCTGGTGCTGTCATGGTCTTTCTGAGGACTAGGAGCAGACACTCTTCTCTGGTTCCCTGGGCCCAGCACCCAGCCTGCTCAGACTCTGTACTCATTTGTGGAATGAGAAAATTATAAGCCCTATATCTGAAAAGTGTTTAGTTTAGCACAATTAAAAATTTTTAATGTAATAATTAAGCTTTTTTTTAATAGTTTCTGTAACTCCTTGAGCTATATATGTATTAACTCCAATTCATGCCTATTCTGTAGTGGTTTTATTTTTTATTTTTAAAATTTTTTTAAGATTTTATTTATTTATTTGACAGAGAGATAGAGAGGACAAGTAGGCAGAGCGGCAGGCAGAGGGAAAGGGAGAAGCAGGCTCTCTGCCCAGCAGGGAGCCGGATGCGGGACTGGATCCCAGGACCCTGGGGTCATGACCTGAGCTGAAGGCAGCTGCTTACCGACTGAGCCACCCAGCCGTCCCTCTGAGGTGGTTTTAAAAAGTGTTTTTCTCAAGTCCTCAAAATGAATGGAGTTATCTGACTTAATTCTTATTCTAAAATTGAGCCTTCAAAGACAAGCTGCTTAATTAAAAAATATTGGAATTTAGAGATTTTTGGAATTAAAAAATCAAAGATGCAAATTTATTTAAATTATAATGTGTCACCATATTAATGAGCACGATTTCTGGTCACCTTAATTTGATTTGAAATGACTGTTTTTTTTCCCAGACTGAAAATCTTTATTCACTTAATAAAAAAAATTACATTGATGATTCACATAAGTAAATTTAAATGTGTGGTTTTTGTATACAAAATATGGTAAAACAATTTTTTTGGAAAACATGGTGCACTTCACAGTAATGGAATTGGAAGATAAAGAATAGACATGGGTGATTCGGAAGAGTGTGTGTGTTCCTGGAAAGGAGTTGACCTGAGTGCCAAGTCCAAGACTGAGAAGTTTGCATGACTTTGAGTTGTCTTGCTTCATTTGTTTTTGCTAGGAGGTAAAAGTGTTATAATCCCTATGAATAATTGCACATTGGAAATAGATTCTTAGTAGTGATATCTGTGACAACCTTTTCACTAAAAGACATGCAATCTTGGAAAAACTCCTTTTTTAATGATTGTGAGGACCAAATGGACAAGTAGGTGAATATGAGATTGTTTGAGGGAAATGAGAACCATATTTAGTGTGAACCTGTGATTGAGTCTTATGTAGACAATTATAATTGAGATTGGCAAACCAAGAAATCCTACCTTTTAGAGTCATAATAGAATGTGAAAATAATTATTTAGAAGTTAGGTAATGTCAGTGGTCTTTATTAAAATTTTGAGGAATTTTATATTAGGTTCAACCGCACAAAACTCTTGACATTGACCATTTTCACTTCCAAAAATTACAGTTTCTTACATTCAACCCAATAAAACTATGCTACTACTATGTCCCACTATGTTTGAGATCCTTGACCAATACCAGTACGATAGCCAGACCATAAAACTGAATTCTAATAATTTCTAGCCTTATCTCTAACACCTTTGGTGTTCATTTAGGAAAGTAAGGGAATTATTGGTATTGGGTTTTGTCCTAGTTAAAAATGTGAGGTTTGGAATGAAGGCTTGATATCCAATGGAAATATCAAGGAGAAAGGTCAAGCTGGAGGTTCAGGCATAGAAGCTATCTGCTCATAGGCAGTGGTTGAAACTATGAGGAGGGGAGCATGGAGGAAGATCTAAGAGGAGAGGACTTGTGATATTACCCGTCTATGGACGCATTGCTTCTCTACATGAAGATGTGCTTGCTCAGACGACTTGGAACCACTCGAACTGTCGAGATATCTTTGATTTTCTTCCTGGAGAAATCTCACCTTGGTATTCCACTGGAACTTTGCCAGTCTGAATCTGGCATTTGAATCCGGGTAGCTGCTGAAAGAGAAACCCAGGGATTTGGCACCGTGGGATGGGATATCTCTTAGCCGATGAGATAAGTTATGCTTTCAAAGGAAGTGAAAAGCTGCGAGAAATTATTAATGGTGATTTGCTCAGGGCTGGGGCATAAAACCCTTCTGCAGTTGAAAGGGCCAATGATGGGCTTTCTTGAGGGAGACTGTATTACAAATTTGTAAGGATTCCTGAAAACAGTAGAATTTGTTTCATCTTACACTAAATGTAAAATTTAACTCCAAGATAGATTTCCTTTTTTTCCCCCTATTTTATCATTTATAAAATTAAGGAAATGAAACAAATTATTGCCCTTATTTAGATGCTTTGTTTTAAGGTTTTTAGAAGACAGTACTGGTATTTTAGATGTTGGAGAGCATTGGTCATGAAGATGATAGAAGACATGTACAGAATTGTAATCAGTTTAGAGATGACCCACAGAGGATAATAGTTTTCTATTTTGAGACAAATTTCTCAGGGGCAGCAGGGGTGAGAGTGATATTGGGTTGGGATGTGGGGAGAGAGACATTAGTTGGAAAAATGCAAATCATGCATTTTATATCTTGCGAACTGTATAATTTCTATTCTATTGGAATTTTATGAAATAGGAGGTGGCTGATTATTGCATATTTTGATCTCTTTTGTTAAATTCTGAAACAAAAGGATACTTAAAAAATTTTTTTTTGATATAACACCAAAACAAAAGGAATTCCAATAAGGCAGTAAAAGAGATATTTTAATATGTGAATTTTTACTAGTGGATTAAGAAAAAGAGGGGGAGGGGATTTGGCGTGTTATTCTTAGTATCCCAAACTATTCACTGTAAAGGGGCAGAGCAACTGTTTATTAAGAATTACCAGGCCCTGTTTTAACCACAGATACTATTTTATTCACTCTTCACAACAGTCTTGAGAGCCGAGTGTTATTATCTTCCTTTTTTTAGCCAGGGAAGTTAAGTAATTTGTCGAAGAGTTGTTGAGGGTGGAGAAGGGTAGCTGGGACAGAATTCTAAAGTACAAAGATATGGCTCTGTCTCTCAATGGGAACTTTATAAAATGTGGAGGTAGTAATATTCTGTTGCGTCATCTGGTCCACAAGTGGCAGAGCTGAATTTTGGAGCCAGGTTGCTCATCTCTGAACACTGTGCTTTTAACTGTGAAACGCTTTCTGGGTTTTTTGTTGTTGTTGTTATTTTCTGCCCAGACTTAACATATAACCTACAACTCAGAGCAGAAGCGTGGGATTCAGTATTCCTAATTCCTCACTTACCCATCACTAACTGCCTTTGTGGAAGTGTGTGTGTCTGTGAATTTCTCATTCCTAAATGGGTCCAATTGGGGGCATCTGATGAAATGAGAGAACTAAATTTTGAGGCATGGGAACATTGTCACTCAGAGGTTTTCTCTAGGTCAAGGTGTATAGCATTTGGTGTATTTAACAGAAATGCCACAGGAGGAAAAAAGGGACCACAGGAAAAGCCAACTAAACCTCTAAACAGAGTTTAGTAGGACATGCCATTAGGGGCGTAGCTTTGGAATTAACTGCTGGTCTGGCTGACTCCGTTCCAAAAGAAGCCAGAGTTCAGGATGCCTAAGTTCTTGAGGCAGCTCCCTGTTGGAACCAGCAAATAGGACTCCAAGAGACAAGAGCACGGATGAGATTCATCCTCTAAGATAGGTGTGATGTCTTAGTGGACAGCAACGCTCTCTAAGATTTGGGGTTCACAGAGATTCAGCCTAAAGACTGTGATGTGGCAGTACCAAGGACTCCCTTTACTTTACATTTTTTTAAATTCCACTTTTCTGTTCTATAACTTCCTATTATGGGAAGTTTTAAACACACACAGGAGCTGAGAGACTATAGCACACAGTGAATCCTTCTGTACCCAGCTGGCCAAGGAAAACCCGAGTTTCATGGACAGAGAATGTTCGATTCTCCCCCTCCCCCCTCCAGCGTTATTGAGGCATAATTGACAAATAATAAATTGTATATATTTCAGGTGTACAGAATGTTTTGATATGTGCATACATCGTGAAATGGCCACCAGGGGTGTCCACTTCTAAGAGGAAAAACAAAGCTTTTACGCTCAACAAGTGTTTTATTCCCTAAACACAATTTTGAAAGACCTCAGCATCAAGCACAACTTTGAAGGAGGCCGATGTCACTGTCCCCTCTCGGAGCTCCTCTCTTTCACCCAAAATCCGTCACTTCCTGCTACCCCTCTGGCTATCTGGGCCTCCTTCCTCTTCTGCCTACTTGTCCACCTTCCCTCACCCCCGAATTCTCCTAAGGATTTCTCACATTCTTAACATAATAATCATCTGTTCCTAAAAATGAAAGGTTCCCAAGACCTGCCTTCCCAGAGATCACCTGTATTTCAGAAGTGACCTTTCTAAGATGATAACCCACGTTGACTGTTTCTAGAAAGGATCCAGGGTAGATTTCAGGCTGTCCACGAGAAGAGAATGGAAGTGTGCAAAGCACTTTGGGCAGAGGCAAAGCCTCTTCCCGTCCTGTGAGAATGGGCATGGCCCACAGCTAGGAGTTTGTGCCAGGTATGAAGTCAGTACTGATAGGGTTTGTGCCGTGTGTGAGCAGTATCTCTCTCCTCCTGCTGTGAGCTGATCTGACAAAGTGACCCTGTAACCTCTTTCAGGGTTATGCGTCTGGTTCGCTCTCTGTTCCTACGACCACTGCCGTTGCCGCTTTGGCCGGAGAGCTTGGATTTGAGCCAGGAGGTGGGGAAAATGTCTGAGGATGCTGAATTTGATACGCATACATCTTCATTTCCTCCACCACCCCCAGAGTACAGCCGGAGGAAGGAGAGAACAGACATTTAAAGGGTTCTTGGGGAAAGGTTATTTTTAGGGGCGGTCTTGCCAAGACTGTTTCTGGGGATTTTATTTAGACACAGATAGGGCCCCTGTCTGCTTACATGCGTGCATTTCTAGGGTGGTCCGGTCCTGGCGGTGATGGTGGCGGGTCCCATGCACCCTGCAGCTCCAGGCCGCCTCATTCCTTGCAAAAATTCATTTTATTTTATTTATCTTATATTTTCCCCCCAGCCTCATTGAGATATAATTGTCATACAACATTGTGTAATTTTAAGGCGTGCCCTGTGTTGTTCATTCTCAGAACCTCTGTTCTTCATGAAAGGATATGAGGAGGTGGAGTGAGAGGTAGGGACCTTGCATCCTCGGCCCAGGATGGTCCCAGTTTTATTCCCTAAACACAATTTTGAAAGCACTTCTCCTTCGACTCGCAGAAATCATCCAGTTTAGACAACAAGTCAATGGTCACTCTATTCTGAGGACATACCCATGGCGACCTCAGAGAATGGTAAAATAATGTCGAGACCCAAGTAATTTATATATAGGATAGTAATGCCTTTTCTCAGAATACTTGCCTATTTCTGATCTTTAAAAAATGCAGATATTGGTGAAGTGAGATTTCTTATAGTTTGGCAGATTTAAATACCAGAGTCTAGTAATGTCTGAGTGTTTTAATTCCCTAATCCTTTAAGAGACCAAGCCCTGCAGAGAGCTGTGGGAGTGAGCTGTGTGTGGAGGGACACGGGGCCACCGACCCCACTGGTGGGCCAGGTTCCCCTCTGAAAGACATGCCACCATATGCTTTTGGTGTCTGATATGCTGTCTATATGGTTTTATAAATACTGTATAGACTCCTACTTCAGACAGGTTGATATTAATATGTGCTGTGCTTCAAGGATGCTTATTCTGCACGTCTGAAAAATGAAAGGTTAACATTATTTAAATACGCAGACCAGTCACCTAAGTCAAATCTCTGGCTTTGTTTTTCAGGCAGGTTAAGTCTTTCCTTAAAAAATACACACACACACACATATTTATATTTATATATTTATTAATCTATTAAATATAAATAAATAAATTTATTTAATTATATTTATAATATATAAATATAATTTATATATTTATTAATTTATTAAATATATTTATATTTATATGTGTGTGTGTGTGTATGTTCAGGGCCTTGGAAATCTGGGAGTGAAGTGGTGTTAAGAATATTTACTGTGTGATAAATTCATGTTTACTGTAAGGATTGCCCTTGTTTCTATACTCAGACACCAGTGGGGCTGTCACTGTCGGAGTCCTTTGAGGACTTGGTGAGGAAGCAGGAAAAAGCCTGTCAGAAATACCTGGTGTGTGACAGTGGGTTCTATTGCTGTAGCTGGGTAACTGGATATTATAGACTCCAAAGGATTCCTATTCTGCCATCCTAGAACTTGGACAGTGTGTACCTTCTCCATTAGGGTTTTGAAATGCGATGTTGAAATAGGGATTTTATTTTATTTTTTATTTATTTATTTATTTTTTTAAGATTTTATTTATTTATTTCACAGAGGGAGAGAGATCACAAGGAGGCAGAGAGGCAGGCAGAGAGAGAGGGGGAAGCAGGCTCCCTGATGAGCAGAGAGCCCGATGCGGGCCTCGATCCCAGGACCCTGAGATCATGACCTGAGCCGAAAGCAGAGGCTTTAACCCCCTGAGCCACCCAGGCGCCCTGAAATAGGGATTTTAATGTGAAACTTTAAAAAATCCCGAAGCGGCACTTCATTGATTAACTTCAGAAGTCTAAGTGGCTTAATTATATCCGATGTAAGTAGGTTTTCTTTTTTCGGGGAGAAATGTGGAGGATTAATGAAGTAAAACTAACTAATATAATTACAGATAACCCCGAAGACCAAAGAGTAGGCTGACAAATTGTATATACTTTCCCGAGTCACTTTTTTAAGACACATTTTGCATCAGCCATACACATTCCCTACAGAAAATATGGATATAAGAAATTTTTTAAAAGTCACAATCTAGAGAAAACTTGCGTTAACATTTGGCCATATTGTCTACTAGAGCACTTCATGCTATAGTATGGAAGCATATGTTGATGAATTTTATACTGTAATATGTAATTATCTGAAATGTCTCAGGACATGAGGACTTCCTTCTATATTTTCGTGACCGCACTCCACTCAGCACAAGCCCTAGAGAAGAACTTTCTGAAGGAGGAAATCCCAGCCTGGTTCCCTCTGGTGTGGAGTGAGCAGGAACTTTGGGGATGCCCAGCTTCCGTGTTTTTACCCCTTCTGTCAACCAGAGCTTTCCCCATATGGAGAGAAAACCTGTAGACATACATACCTGACGGGGTCTGTTCCCGACTTAGAACTGTGCTCTGGTCCAAAATACCGATGCAGAGAACGTGGTCTATTACAGGGAGCTGTTGCGTTCTAAATGAATGCCTCTGTGTAGGCAGCCATTTATTTGGGTCCCTGAAAATAGTAACAGTATGGTGAACTTGAATTAAAGAATATTTATTTTGCCGTCCGCGTCGTACAAGCTGCTTCCCCAGTTGCCGGGACGGGCCAAGGAGGGAAACGTCAATTTGCTTTTCTAAAGAAAATCTTGAATTCCTCCTCAAGAAGAGAATACTGAAAGTATAATCAACGTTGCTGGTGCTTAAAACCAAGCAACAGTCGGGTCTGCCCTGACACAGAGCCACATCTTGCTCATAATTACCCAGGCTCCAAGGGAACAGGTTATTTTGGGAAGCATAGCTCAGGATCAATCATATGTGAGGCTGTTTGTTGGGGAGCCTTAAATGCTTGCTAACCAGAAAGTCCTCAAAGGAATTCTCCATGTAGCTCGTGCCAGCACGGGGGAGGCAGGTGTGATCCCACAGAACTCCCCACCAGTGGCTAAACAGGCTCATGGCCTGGGGATGGCTCTAAGCTTGGATGACCGAGCACCCGGAGCTTCCATGTGGTTCTTTGAGCTTACCGCCTTTTTCTTTTCTTTTCTTTTCTTTTTTAACCTGTTAGAGCAAAAATGACTGAGACTTCGACAATATTTGATTTGGTTAGTTTAACATATGCTTCCAGCCCTAAAATAGTTTGGGAAGAATCTGTATATTTCTAACCTGCTCCCCCCCCCCCCCCCCCCTCACCTTAAATACAGAAAATGGAGAGTTTCATCAAGATCATTTGCTGGGAGCGCCTGAGTAGCTCAGCCGGTTAAGCGGCTGCCTTCAGCTCAGGTCATAATCCCAGGGTCCTGGGATCGAGCCCCACGTTGGGCTCCCTGCTCAGTGGAGAGCCTGCTTCTCCCTCTGCCTGCCACTCTGCCTACTTGTGCTCTCTATCTCTCTATCAAATAAATAAATAAATAAAATTTTAAAAAAAAGATCATTCGCTAACTGTCCTTTAGAAGAGGGAATGCTAAAGCTTTTTTTTAATAAAAGGTTTTTAAAATAAGCTTTATAAATTTTTATGTAAAAATGTTTCAAGGATTTTTTAAAAAGATTTCTCCCTTTATTTGAGAGAGAGAGCGAGAGAGAGAGCAGCACGAATGGGGGGAGGGGCAGTTTTTTTTTTTAAGATTTTATTTATTTATTTGACAGAGAGAGAGAGAGACAGTGAGAGAGGGAACACAAGCAGGGGGAATGGGAGAGGGAGAAGCAGGCTTTCCATCAGGAGCAGGGAGCCCGATGCGGGGCTCGATCTCAGGACCCTGGGATCATGATCTGAGCCAAAGGCAGACGCTTAAGTGACTGAGCCACCCAGGCGCCCTCTGAGGGAGAGATTTTTTTAAGCAGACTCCCCGCTGAGTACAGAGCCCCATGGCTGGATCCCACGACCCATGAGATCATGACCTGAGGTGACAGCAAGAGTCAGACGTCCAACTGACAGAGTCACCCAGGCGCCCCTGTTTCAAGAATTTTAAAACATCCCTTGGAATGAAAGTAGAGGTGGCTTGAGTTGCAACTAGCAGTGAGAATCAGCGGATCAGAGAAGGGTTTGATGTCCTTGCTGTGTTGCTTCACATGCCTTGCTGATAACAGAGACGGAGAGATGAGTAATTGCAGCTGAGAAATAAGAATCAGGAGCGTGAGTAATAAGGACTCCTGTAAGTGGTGATAAAATGTTTGTGGGAAATTTTCTTGAGCAGGAGGAAATTAACAGATGGAAATACTTTAGCTTCTAGATAAATGTAAGATCTTTATGAAACAGAGAAAAGTGCTAAATAATTCATCCCAAATCCAATATTATTTATAGTGATTCATATAAGAGGGAACATGGGGACGCGTATTAGACTTTAAATGGAGGCTTTGACATAGAAAAGGAATCCAGTAAGCCGAAACTTATGACAGTTGTCATTTTCACAGGACAGGAGGAGCATACTGTAACTTAAGATCAGCAAAGGATGGGATGGGTTATGGACATTGGGGAGGGTTTGTGCTTTGGTGAATGCTGTGAAAGATGTAAGCCTGATGATTCACAGACCTGTACCCCTTGGGCAAATAATAAAAATAAAATTAAAAAAAAAAAAGATCAGCAAAGGATGGACTTCAGTTAGTTCCCCGTATCATTCTTGCCTTATCAGTTACTGTTTGTCTTCACTGAAATCAGTAACATTTAGATCGGAATAAGGAATCCTTCAGCGTATTCGAATGTTGAACTCTCTTTAGAAAAAAGACCCTAATAAAGTATGAAAAGACATTTCTTACATATAGGTAAAAATCATGACTCTTACACAAATACACAAATGAGCACATGCTAAAGATGGCCGAGAACAAACTGCAGAGGGGTTACAACCAGTTCAAAAAAAGAAAAATCCGAAGAATAGGCACATTTATAGATTAGGAATAATGAAATGAATGTCCCTCTGGGAAGAAGGATTGTCCCTGTACCCAGCAGAATGCATTTCTCACCTACAGGCAAGAATTACTTGCACTGTTCTCCTTTATCTGTAACTTACGAGTCTTGGAATAGCATAGAAGGCGTTCTGTAGAGGATGAACAGGTTTCCCTTTGAAGCCCAGGCTTTTCCTTATATAAAGTAGCCTTATTAACTGTCATGACACCTTTCCAGATTCCCTAACTTTAATCTGTTCTGTCCTTTCTGGAAGGTATGGAGGAGATTGATTGCACATTACCAGAGAGGCCGTTCCTCAAGCCGGAAGCAATCTGGGCTAGATTTGGCTTTGTTAAAAAACCTGAAAAGCATTTTTTTGCTCTCCTGTTAGAGAGTCTCAGAGCTTTTAGTGCCTTTCTCTACGTATTCTTCACAGCCCAGGACCTAAATGGTAGTCAGTCTTAGGAGCCTGGTGACTGATGCCTAAAATTCAGGGTTCAGAATTCCTGATTAAAACCAGACATGACTAGAACGATCTTTTCAAGTGCTGAGAGAGCCATCTTTAACCTACCCACTTAAAGAATCATCCATTAGCCTGATTCTATTTTTAGATGCCCTCAGCCATGAGGTTGTCTTTTATTTTTCACAAGGATTTTTTTTTTTTGGCAAGATTACAGAGTCTCTTTTAACATTTAAGGATTCTGTAGTTAAGTTTGACATGATAATAATTTTTAAAAACCTGGAACTTGAGCAGATACCGATTTATTTTTTTTAGCAGATACAGATTTTCAATTCCTCAGTCTTTTTTATATTTTCAGTTGAAAAAAAAATCTGCTATCTTCTTTACTCTCTCCCAGAAAGTCTCACAAATCAGATCCTAGTCAACAAAGAGTTATTGAGCTCCACTGTGTGCCAGGCACTGTCTGGAGCACAAAGCAAAGACCCCTGCTTCTAGCTGTGTCGCTTACACCAGCATTTTGGAAGTGTGCAGATGGCATCACCCACCAGGTATTTCTGACAGCACTTTTTTCCCACTTTCCTACCAAGTCCTTCAAGGACTCCACCGGTGATAGCTCCCCTTGAGTTGTTCCTGGGCCCTCCTACCCTGCAATTTGAGATTGTGAGGTATCCTAACTTTGGGTAGAAAGAGACCCTGATCCCTGCTTGCTGGTGGAACTTGCTGGGCGTGAATCAACGGAAGAAGGCTGCCTCTTCCCCCGCCCCTCCTTCCTTGGTCTTGGAGTAATTAAAATTGTATTTCTGAGTATCCCTGGAAGTCAAGTGAAAAGCAGTTTTTTAGGGGTGCCTCGGTGGCTCGGTTGGTGACTCTTGATTTCAGCTCAGATTATGGTCTCAGGGCCTTGGGATCAAGTCCCTCGTCTGGCTCTGTGCTCCAGAGTCTGCTTGTCCCTCACTGTCTACTCCTCCCCTGGCTCTCTCAATCTCTCTCTCTCCCTGTCTCTCCAATCACTCAATCAGATCTTTTTTAAAAAAGCAGAATTTTGGTCCTGTTGAAGTTCCAACTTATTTATGACTGAAATTGTCACCCTTTAAGTACTGAAAATTTGAATGGGTACTAGTTCTCTCTGTGTGGATTACAGGTATGCCGGCTGGATGCCGGGTTCTTTAGGTGACAGAGAGAGGAATAAGACAGGATCAGAGACTACTATGGTCATTTCAGCTTTTTGATTCCTAGTATGTACGCTTGAAGGCTTAGGAGGGTCCAAGAAACCAGTCATGGGCTTGCCATTTGCAGTGGAACATAATGGGGTTTGCTTTTTTACAAGAGTTAATTTTGAGACTCTTTAGACTCTTTATACTTAGTGTATTTTGAAATGAGTTAACCCTTTATGCTAATGGTCTTGTGGAAATAAGTTTTTTTAAAAAATGCAGGAACAGAATATATTTCGATGGGCAAAAACTAATGCTTTGAACACCTTGTTCCTGGAGGAAGTTAAGATACACTACTGATGGCTCTTTCTTCTCCAAACAACAGTGTGAGTACTTGGGGGAAATCAGGAAAAGATGAAGACCTGGCATCTTTCTGGATTCGTGGATTCCAGACCTTCTCGTCTCCTCTTTCTCTCTATATGCTGCCACAGTTTATGAAATGTGCTAAGCAACTGCATGTTTATGCTTAGTTATCGGAGGTGGAATATTCTTATGCTCAAGGAGCCTTAAGTCGTGACTGTAGGCTCTCTGTTTTTTTTCTGTGCAATAGTTTAATTCTCTTTTAATTTAAACCCCAAAGCACCACCAGTTTCTTTGAATTGCCATCCCCGACTGCTGTTCTTTTGTGTTTCTGTCGCATCTGTATGTGTGGAGTAGTTGGCATTCTCTTTCATTTATTAAGCATCATGGTCAGCTAGTTGAAGTAGGTGCACAGTGCATTCCTTGAGGGGGAGCCACAAGTCACAGGAAAGAGGGGCTGACTTGCCTACGCCAGACACTAAGTGGATCACAGAGCCAGGATTCAGATTTTAGGGCCGTTGTGTTTCAGGGGGTTGCTAAACTGAGCCGTCACCTGCCGTGGGATCTAGCAAGATCTTGGAGACTCAAAAGAGATTTATGGGCAGAGAACAAAAGGGCTGCCCACTGTGTAGTTAGATGCCAGTTATGCAACTCATGAGAACATGAGGGCTCCAAGTGAACTTCCAAGACATCCTATGTATGACTGGTTGTAACACATGCAGGATCCTTAGAATGGACACGTTCGTGCTTCCATAGTTCTGTCTTTCTGGTTGAATTTTTAAAATGTCGTGTGAGGAGTTCTAAGGTGTACCTGGGCACTTGGCAACCTTGAAGGTTTGGAATTTTTTTCCAGATCAGATGATTAGGCTCACCATCCGTCACTGTGAGTGTCTTCTGGGTCCAGAGACCTTCCTGAAAGGTTTTACAAGATGGTTACGTGTCTGAATATTTAAATTGAAGGCTATGTTGCTATGACCCCATTGTATGGGTCACCCAGTGCACATCCTCACCTGGCATGTGGACCGGGGTCTCTCAGCTGAGGGGATTGTGAAACTTTGTAGTGAACCAGAAAGTTCTGCTGCTTCTGCCAGCGTGTGGGGCAGCACTTCCTGCCCTCTCTGTGCAGTGGGCTCCCTGCTCTTCATGAGGGCAGTGTCTCCTTTTTATTTATGTATTTATTTGTAAATATTTTATTTATTTATTTGACAGAGAGAGACCCAGCGAGAAAGGGAACAACAAGCAAGGGGAGTGGGAGAGGGAGAAGCAGGCTTCCCCCTGAGCAGGGAACCCAATACGGGGCTCGATTCTAGGACCCTGGGATCATGACCTGAGCCAAAGGCAGACTCTTACTTAACACCCGAGCCACCCAGGTGCCCCAAGTGTCTCCTTTTTAAACACTAAAGCTGCAATCACGTTTACTTCAGAGGAACAGCTCTGACCTCCTCTCTTGCCTTAACCAGAGAGTTTACAAATGGGCGCAGCTTTCTAGATCCTCCCCACCTCCTTACTTTTCAAATATCTTAAAAAAAAAAAAAAAAAACAGGAAAGTGATTAGAAGGAAACTTGCCAGATTGGGAGTCTATGAGGTGGAAAATAACACACCCTTAAAGTGATTATTGTAAATAGAAAAATAAATGGAACATTTTTAGAAAATCGACTTAACCACAGAGTGTTTCCACTGGTTGTACGTGAGAGGGTGTTCAGGACCAAAGTGATAGGTGCTGTGGGCTGGCCAGCTTTTACAGTTCTCCTCCTCCTGATAACCTTTTGAACTGTTTCATAAACTTGGTCATAACAATTATTATCTCCCCCCCCTTTTTTTTCTGTAGCTGGGAAAGTGTCAGGACGCGAAGGACAAATAATTGCATGGTGTCAGAGTCAGAAATAGAATCTGAGTCCTGAGCCACAACTGCAGGCTGGACCGGGCTCGGCTTCCCGTTCTCCTGGGGCCCCCTCGTCCCTCCCCACAGGACACAGGCCAGGATCGACCCGGCGAGCCTCCCAGTGCCTTTACTCACGGAGAAAAGCAAGCTATAGGCGATCTCGAAATCACAGAACACTTTGACAGTGCCTCAAACCATTTTGGACCTGACAGAGAATGCTGCGTTGTAATTGGTGGTCTTAAAAGCCGAAAGCTGCTTCAGACCTTCCTACCCCCCGAGCTTCATGCTGTGGACTCAGCCCGAATGTTCCAGCCCTCAGCAGGCCCCCTTCTCTTCCGTTCAGAAAAACCCCACAAACTTATTCTCAGTACCCATTTTGGGAAATGGGATCTGAAATTAGTATCTTATTATTATCAGAGGAAAAGCTGGTTTAAAAAGTATAAAAGAAATCTATAGATGTTGTCTTGCCGTATTTTTGGTTTGAAGAAAATAGAACAGTAACTTGAACAGATAGTCTTGAGGAGAGAGACCAGGCCTAGAACCTTATTGCTGAAAGAATTAATATACTTATCTGATAGCATGTAATCAACTCGTGTTCAGACAACTGTGTCAGACTCAAGATTGATTTTGTTTGTCTTTTTATGAGTAGTAATCTTTTCCAGGTAGAGATATGAACTTGTGTTATGTAAATAACCGCAGTTACTAATCATTTTGATTAAAAGACCTTTTTCCCCTTCTGTCTGTAGAAAAGTCTAAATGTAGGCTGTTATGTCGACAGGCTTAATTAACTTAAAAAGAAACCGAATGCAAATGTATATCATTCAGTAACACAGGCTTATCTCAATGTGTCAGTAAAGACACAGTTGGTTTTTTTTGTTTGTTTTTGCCATTAAGGATGCACATAGAATTTAACTTTGAGGAAGACAATAGGCTTACAGTTCTTGTGGACTAGGGACTTTGCCAGTAAGCTCCTCGGGGAAAAAAGGATGGCCTCCCCTTCCAGTGAACAGGACTAGCACTTCTTGCTAACGATACTTCGGGAAGCTCCTTCCACTGGTGTTGTTCTCAACCGCCATGTTTTGGGTGTTGAGGAACATTTTCTGGGCCACTAGATTATGTTCAGGAATATAACAGAGGAGGGACTGAGGCTAGTTTGAGCATCCTTCAGACTTCCTGCATGAAAACATAACACTATAAGCCACGGGAACACAGCCTTAAGGGTGAAGGGTTAAGCCCTTGACCCCTTGGGCCCTTCTCCTTTGCTCCCTGTTGCTTGAAGAGATTTTTATGCCATGGCCAGGGTGTATGGGCCCAGAGACCCGTCTGCACCCGTAGGACCATCCATCCTGGCCAGTGCCTCCCAGGTTGTGATTCCTTACGTTTCGGGAAGAGATGCTGATATTTGCTCCTGTTGTCTGAGGAATATACATGTGGAGACTTCGCCTTCCACTACCTTCCCATCTTTTCTCCATGTGTCTTGACCACCCTTTCCCTTTGTTTTCTTGTGAGCTTCTTTGGAAGGAGATAAGAGCCACAAATAGCAGCCTTTCTCTTCTGGAGATAATGGGTCTTCCTTAACTTACGTTGGGGTTATATCTGGATAACCCCATGGTAAGTTAAAAGTATCTTAAGTCAAAAACACATTCACGACACGTAACCTGCCGAACGTCATAGCCCAGCCCAGCCTCCCTTAACTGTGCTCAGAACATTTACGTTAGGCTGCAGTTGGGCAAGGGCATCTAACGCAAAGCCTGTTTCATAATAAAGTGTTGACGGTCTCGTGATTGAATTCCGTACCCAAAGTGAACAACAAGGGCTGCGTATGGGTGCAGAATGTTGATAAGTGTGTCGGCTGTTGACCCTCATGATCCCGTGGCTGCCCGGGAGCCGCTGCCCCTGCCCAGCATCACAAGAGAGGATCGTAGCCCACAGCTCAGCCTGGGAAAAGATCCAGACTCAGAATTCCAAGTATGGTTTCTACTGACTGCAAATGGCTTTTGCACCCCTGTGAAGTCAAAAACTTGTAAGTCCAACCACCGTAAGTCAGGAGCATCTGCAGGTGGGGCTGTGGTGTCCCGTCTTGGTTCCCTTTGTATGGCTCTGAAAGGGTTTTTTTAGGTGATTATTTTTGGGCTGCAGAAAGCATTGGGTTTTATCACTAGCTGCAGAGGGGCAGGGAATGAGCTGTTCTCCAGGAGAGAGGTAGAGGATGCGGGAGAGGAAGTTGGAGGACCTCACATGTGACTGAGTAGCTTCTGGGTTGAGCCATGGCCTGTGAGCCAGAGAAAGTGGTCTCCTCTTTCCTTGGTGGGCCATGTCTGCTTCATAGAGCACCATTTCCCTTAAGAAAGGATACCTGGCTTGGTAGTTTGGTTTGACCCGAGGAGCCTGGCTCTAAAACCATGTGGACCTACCTCCCGTCCACGCTAGTCCTCCAAAATTTAGTTCCCATGGCCTTTAAAGATGCACGTTGCTGTCAAGTACTAAGACCAGCCGCAGAGAAGCCTTCAGGTAAATGTGTAGGGTTTTGCGCTTGCTGTTGTGGCTTTGTCCCCTGCATAATTAGCAGGGTTTTCACAGAAACCCAGGACGATTGGAAATGCCTAAGAACAGTCTCTGTAGGCCATAGTAATTAAAACTGTAAATAGACTGAAAATTAAACATTCTAATAAAGCTTGAGATTCCTTTTCAGAGCGCACTGGCCTCTTTGCAAAGCTATTATCACAGAGCTGTTGGGGTCCTTTTCACATTGAAGTTGGTTAGTTACCGCCTTTATTGGCTCTTAGGAGGGCTCATTAAAGATAGGGACACTTCATTAGACTTACCTAAGTAAATTGACCTTTTAGATTAAATTCATTCTCCGGATTTGCACAAAGGAATAATTACCTATGGTAAATTACCTTCATTGTGTGTATACCTATAAAAAGGTAGTATCGAACAGATTTCCCCAGTATTTCTTTGTGGGGTCAAGAAGCTTGCAGCTTTGTGGTTATATTCAGAAGTGTTTCTGACACTTTTATTATGAAGGGAGTTAAGTGACAAGGTAAGGAAATTGGCACCAGCAGTCGTTGCTCATTTTTAAGTCGGATCTAAATAAAGGCATAAATATTTTATATCATTATAGTTTTCTGTCAATTCCATTAAAAAAAATCGCAACCTGTTTTCTTGTGCCTTTCCCAAAAGGTTAGGTCTGTGATTAGTCTCAGTGTTGTCAGTTTAAAAAAAAAATACAAAACCCAAACATGTTTAAAGTCATTTTACTTGCTGGAAATGGGGCCTAGGATGTGTTTTACTGATAGATAACAGTCTAGAAACATCCAAAATGTCCATCCACAGGGAGTTAGTTACATAAAGTTCGGTATATGCACTATGGTGGAATACTATGCAGCCATAAAAAAGGAATGATCTATGCAGATACGGAAAGATGTCTAGGTTATATTTTTTATTTGGGTAAAAAAAATCCGGGTACAGGACAAGGTCTATATTCTGATGTGGGTTAAAGGACAAAAAAAAAAAAAGGAGTGTGTATCTCTGTACTTACATATGTATCAAAGATCCTTGAAGAGATACATGTAGAATTGAATGTTCCCTCTGGGGAATAGAACTGGGTACCTGAGAACAGGAAGAGAGGGACACTTTTCACTTTATCCCCTTTTGTGGCACTTGAATCTTGAGCCAGGGAAATGCATCACCTATTCAAAAAGTAAATAGATAAAATTAATACTGAAATTTAAAAAATGTTAGTCTCTTTCTAACAATCTTAGCTTCAGACACCAAAGTTTGGTTCTCTAGAGCAGCACTGTCCCATCGAGCTTTCTGTGATGCTGGAATGTTCAGTATGGGCACCGTCCAGCTCAGTGGCCACCAGCCACAGGTGGCTTTTGAGCACTTGAAAGGTAGCTTATGCAACTGAGGAACTAAAATTTTTAATTTCCTTTCATTTTAGTTAATGTACACCTAAATAGCCACCCATGGCTAGGGGCTACCGTATGGGTTGGGGTTAGATCTAGCGTAGATCATTTCGAGTATCTTCTGTTTTGAGCTGACTGAATGTAGAGGTGTTTTAGGAGAAATAATTATTCCTTTAGGGTCTCAGGGTGAAATTAATTATTTGTAAGTCCAAGAAAATGCCTTCATTCCCTTTTTGCCCTCGTACTTAGTGCCATTGCATATTTGTTGAAATAAGTGACTGTTAGATTTGAAAATCTTCTTTATTATCCAGGAAGGTCATTTTTATGGAAACAGTATCTATTTGTGGTCTTGCATGGAAGTGGTCTATTTTTTAGGGATTCATTTTCTCTTCTGTCACGCAGACCCCGTTTGCGTGTCTCCCCACAGAGGAACGTGCTGGGCACTTTGTTCTGGAGCCCCACAGCTGTTGCGACACAAGGGGACAGTTGCATTCTTAGCCAGCAGCTGCCACAAGCCCTTCTAAAATGGTTTTGGCAGGAAATAGTGCACAAGTGGAAACCAAGTTAAAAGCAGCTTGAAAAATAAACAGAATGACTTTGGATGTCACTTAATATATAGTCCATCTTTCCACTGAAGACTGTCTTCATGATTCTTTGGCATGACCAGTCTGGGAGCCTTTCCATGGCCGGACTATATCTAATTGTCTTTGAAATCTGGGGTGTCTCCCCCAGGGCCTGGCCTGTGCCAGGAGGAGCTCATTATTACTGTTATTATTATCATTATTTTTAATGATCGACTGTACTGTGAAATTAAATTTGTTTAATTGATTCAGTTACTAGCTTAACACTTAACACAATGCATGTTGTGTATTCAGCATAAACGAAGATGTAGATAATTAGTAGTTTTGGGGCCCTCCTCTCTTCTCCTGTCCACGACACAATACCACCCACCCTCTGCTCTGAAGTAAGCCATTATGAACATTATTTAAACATTCTTTATTCATCCATTCTGCAAGCAAGCTTATTTTTGCTACATGTAGGGAATAAGCACACTCTCATTTAGTCTGTATCTCCTATGAAGTAGGAGATTTTCAGAAGGTGAAGGCATAGGTGTAAATGTGGTACTTTTTAAAGCTGAAGGCACAAATCCCTCAGGCTGGTATATCAAATAAGTGACTTTTTTTTTTTTTTTTTTTGGTCCCTAAAGGGGAAACTACTAAAATCTTAGGCCTCAAGTCGTTCTTTCCACCAAATTCTGTCTGCTTGCTCTAGAAGGCCCCGGGAGCTCCCGTCTCGAGTGTGTAGGATGTCTAGTGTTGTCCGCATGGGGTGGGGGATTGCCTGCTGATGGGACTGTGCCAAGCAGTGCTTGGTTCTCGTTGCAGACCTTCACTGCCTGGTGTAATTCCCACCTAAGGAAAGCTGGCACCCAGATTGAGAACATCGAGGAAGACTTCAGGAATGGCCTTAAGCTCATGCTGCTTTTGGAAGTCATCTCAGGTTGGTCTTGGACATGCAGGTGTCCTGCCCCACCCTGCGCATCTTCGTGGGGGTGCTAGATACGCATCTGTTTAGAGACAACTGCATCAGACGTTCCCTTTGACCCTGGCTGGGCCAGAACACGGTATTACTGGCAGAGAGCACCTTTCCAAAGAGCGGTCTGCCTGGAGTTATTTTTCTGCTCTGAAAAAGGAGTAAATTCTGTTAAAAATTGACTTATTAAAATAATGTTTCCACCACCCACCTTGAAACAAAATAAGAGAAGAAAAAAATGACATTTATGCGACTCCCCACCACCCTGCCCTCCCTGCTCTAAGCCCAGCAAATGCCTCTCCCAGATGTTGTCTTCCATGCAGAAAGCCAGGATACGTGTTGGTGTAACTCTGAAAACATGAGCTCGAATCCCAGAGGGGTTATGTTTTGCCCTGAATTTCGGTTGGCTTGTTTAGACTTTGGGTGAGAGAAGGGATCACCCTTGAAGAAGTGTGACTGGAAGGACGGTGGCAAGTCTGCCCTGATCCATATAGCTTCATAATTGGGTGTGTGCCGTGAGCCCTGGCAGCCACTGCTGTGATTTGGACCAGGCTCTCCTCACTTCCTCTAATAGCTAGTCAGCAATTCCAAAGGCTCCTGGGATACCAACCAGCTCTTCTCTAGACTCCTTTGTAAGTTTGGCTTGTAGACCAAACCAGACTCTCCCAGCAGATCTGAAAAGCATATGGGTCTGCACTGGTCCATTGGTCTTGAAAGTTTTTTTGGTTCGTGGTCTCTCCATATTGTGGTTTACAGAAACCAGAGACCCATCAGAAACAGTCACATAACTACTTCCATTTAAGGAAGCATGGACCCTGAGCTTTGGCATCTCGATTCTGTGTCAAGGGGTTGCTTTCTCTGTGTCTACGCTGTTCTTTCTTCATCCAACAGGGGAAAGGCTGCCCAAACCCGACCGAGGAAAAATGCGGTTCCACAAAATTGCTAATGTCAACAAAGCCTTGGATTACATAGCCAGCAAAGGCGTGAAACTGGTGTCCATTGGGGCTGAAGGTAAATGAGGTGTGATAGGAATGACCCTCCTGCCTGCCATGCTGACCTCCCACTGGTGGGTGGGTGGGCCTACAACTGGGCGAATTCCTCCCAGCACTTAACGGTGCTCGTCATCGTATGGTGTCAGGCTGTCTGCTAAGCTCTGGGGTACAGAGATGAGAGGAAGAGGTACCATGAATGGCAGGTCAGGCCCTGGGATTATTTGTAAAGAATAGAGTCAAGGGCGCCTGGGTGGCTCAGTGGGTTAAAGCCGCTGCTTTCGGCTCAGGTCATGATCCCAGGGTCCTGGGATCGAGGCCCACATCGGACTCTCTGCTCAGTAGGGAGCCTGCTTCCTCCTCTCTCCTCTCTCTCTGCCTGCCTCTCTGCCTACTTGTAATCTCTCTCTCTGCGTCAAAATGAATAAATAAAATCTTTAAAAAAAAAAAAAAAGAATAGAGTCAAATATAATGCTGTCTTCTTCAGCCTGATTATTGGGATGAGAAAGAGCTTAACCTTCCCGGTGACTCTTCAGAAGAACTAATTAGTAGGAGGGAAGTGACCTCTCCTTTCTTGGGGAGATTGGGAGCCCCGGTGAATTTGGCAGGAGCTGAGACAACTCTGCTTCCTATTTTTTACAGCTGAGGACCATGACCTCACCCCACCTGGGGAGCGCTGGAAGGATCAGGGTGAAGATGAGCCTGTGTTCTTTGAACTTGTTACTCAGAACCTTGGCCCATCTAGTCCTTAAAGCTTTGGAAACTCTCGGGTTGTTTTCAGTGATTATGCATTTGCAAGATATGTGCTTATTATTAACTCAGAATTCATTTAAACCAGAGACATTTGGTTATGAATACTGTATAACTAGACACACTGCGACATTTATAAAAATGTGAACTGGTCTTTCCATTATACATACATATATTTTTTTTCCCAATTGCTCTGAAGTCAAAACTTTAAGCTATAAGGAAAAATGTATGCACTGATGATGTTATCTTTATGCGAATTTGTTGTTTTTTCTTTCCTAAAGAAATTGTGGATGGCAACGTGAAGATGACGCTGGGTATGATCTGGACCATCATACTTCGCTTTGCTATTCAGGATATTTCAGTTGAAGGTAAAAGACATGGCTGAAAATCTGATCGTATTAGGATACTTAGAGTCGTTCATAAATTGAGTTTATAAAGTAGAATTTAAATAGGCCTTGTAAAATTGAACAGTCATTTCCATGATTTAATGAGAGATACGGGAGTTGGGTTTTCACAGGTTTTATATTTGTATGGGAAAGACCCCAGCAATACCGTTTCCTTCATGGGGGTGGAATCATTTTGGAAAAGATGAGCACATGTTCAGAACAGAAGTCGCTTTTTAAAATGAGCATTTTTTGAGCTTTTAATTGCTTCTTATACTCGTAGGCTCCCAAGTATAACAGTTCTGTGGACTTGCAGGTACAAAAAAGCGATCAGTTGAAATCTGAGTTCATTCATTCACCCTCCATCCCTACCTTCCTTCTCTGTCTCTGTGTCTGTCTCTATTGATTTTTGTCTTTCTGTTAACAAAATCTCCATTGTTATGGTACCTTTTGGGTTAACAACTGTTCCGTCACTATAATAGAACCGTAGTCCTTGGCACTGCCACTGAAGATGAAAATCTTTAGTCTTTTACGCCCACTGTACTCCTAAATATTTTGATGAATTCAGCACTGTTGAAAAGTGTCAAATTGACATTCTTAAAATTAGAACTTTGCCTATTTAGCCCTCAAATCACAAAATGTATAGCTACAGAACATATTTAAAGGTGGTCTGAATCGTCCAACCATTGTCAACATCCAGTACCTTTGAACAGATGACCAGTTGTTTTTCTTAAAAACCAGGTACCTGAATGGTGAGGGGTGGGGGCATTGTTTGTAATGCCGCCCAGGACAGAGTACCCTCCGATGCAGGTCTTTTAGGTGATGTTAGTTACCGATCAACCAACAAACGTTAAAAACCAATGATTTACCTACTGTTGTGCCGGATGGCATGAAGCCTAAGTATTTACCCTTAAGGAAATTTATGACCCACTTAGATTATTCCCCTCTGGCATGGAAGCCCCACATGTGTCATCTAAAAATCCAAGTAAGGGGTGCCTGGGTGGCTTAGTGTTGGGCGTCTGCCTTCAGATCAGGTCATGATCCCAGAGTCCTGGGATTGAGCCCCATCTTGGGCTCCCTGCTCAGCTGGAAGCTTGCTTCTCCCTTTCCCACTCCCCTGTTTGCGTTCTCTCTCTCTTTCTCTGTCTCTCTCTGGCAAATAAATAAATAATCTTAAAAAAATAAAAGTCCAAGTAAGATATAATGATATCAAAATTTCAATAATTCAGGCTCAGAGATGACAGCCAGCTTGAGTTAATAAAGAGTCTGATTTTGAAAACTTTCATACAATATGCTTTTATTAAGATATGTTCATATATATGAACATATAACAAGATGCTTCTTAGAAGTCCTTGCTTTATTAAAAAAAAAGTAGTTTGTAATAATTTTACCAATTTTATATACTTCCAATTTTACATATTTCAACAGTTGAGCTCACCTTAAAGAACAAACACCATTTTTAAAAATCTTGTTCACACAGTTGCATTTGCTAGACTAGTGAATCCTTTTCCCACAAATATTACAGAGGTTATTACAGGGTTTTTTTCTGATTGGTTACAAATTTCAAATTAGCGATACTATTAATTTAGAATTTACTTCTATTTCAAGTGTAGCTATGGGTGGTGTTATTCATTATTCATTTTCTCTAGAGTGATTATTGATGCGTCCCAAATAAGTCACAATATTTTGTGAAGTATCACAATAAAAAAGATGCATTAATCTGCCTTTCAAAAGACTAAGAAGTTAAACATTGAAAAGTGGGAATATGATTAGCAAAGTTCCTAGATCTCTTCCAAGTAGATGTCTTTCAGGAGGTTGTGTGGAGTTCCATTTTCAACACTTTTACCAGCGAGTATTTGAATAAAGTCTTAGAACTTTCAGTTGTTTTTCTTAATAAGATTTTCTAGAGAAGAGACATGAATAGGAGTCATTCAAATGATTCCTATAGCACATGAAATTTTGGGAATGTGTTTATTTCAACTGGGTTAGGGGCTCACAGGAAAGTCTGAACTAGAATGGACAATTTTGATAAATAATTACAGAATACTTTTTACAGAGAAAAAAACCAAACCAACTTTAAGTCCTTAGTAAAATGGAAGGCCAGGGCCAATGTTAGTCAAGAGTCCACGTGTTTATAGGGGTTTTCTAAATCATCAGCATTTAAATACAGGCAGAGTCCTAGATTTGGGGGAGTGGTTTTGAGGAGCTGTTTGGATACAGGTAATTTTGGGTCCTCCAAGAAGCCAGTGCCTGGTGGGTATGAGACGCTGCCTTAGCCGGCTCGGGCTGCCCTAACAAAATACTGTAGAGCGAGTGGCCTGAACAACAGAAATGTATTTTCTCATGGTTCTAGAGGCTGGAAATCCAAGATCAGGCTGCCGGCATGGTCTGTTTTGGCCAAGGACCTTCATTTAGGCTTGTCAGTGGCCACCTGCCTGCTATGTCCTTCATGGCAGAAGGACAGGAAGAGCTCTCTTCTCAGAAGGGCTCTGATCCCATCATGGGAGCCTGACCCTCAGGAGCTTGTCTAACGGCCTCCCAAAGGCTCCATCTCTAAATAAGGTCAGGGCTTCAACATACGAATTTGAGGGGCGCCTGGGTGGCTCAGTTAGTTAAGCATCTGCCTTTGGCTCAGGTCATGATCCTGGAGTCCTGGGATCAAGTCCCACATCGGGCTCCCTGCTCAATGGAGAGTCTGCTTCTCTCTCTCACCCTCCGCCCTCTCATGCTCTATCCCTCTCATTCTCTCTCTCTCTCTTTCAAATAAATAAATAAATAAATAAATAAATAAATAAATAAATAAAATATTTTAAAAACACACGCACACACACACACAGGAATTTGGGCGTGGGGGGATACAAACATTCAGTCCAGAACAGACATGCCAAAGATTTTTTTGAGGAAATGCCAATGAAGAACCAGAAATGGCCGAGAGAGAGCCGTCCAGTGCACCTGGCCGACACCCATGCTGGAGAAGGGAAGGGAGGGCTGCGGGGAGGAGGGTGTGATGGGGAGCCCTTCAGCGTTGGCCGCTGTCAGAGGAGCCACACACGTGTCCCTCCCTCCCTCAGTCTCGGGCTGGAGCTGCGTGAGGAGGAATGGCCTCTGGGGAATGTGGGGGTGGATTCAGCATGTAGCAGCTGGGACCTCAGTGGCCTGCCCTGTGCTACCGCCGGGGGCCTGTTGCTGTTTCTACTTCATCAGAACTCAAGTGGTCAAACCTGAACTGTACTAATAAAAGCCTTTCGGAGTTATAAAAACCCCCGGGTAAGGGAATCAATCTGAGACTCAGCAGCCTCTGTGAATCCCATTGACCTAAGACCATAAGAGAATCAAATGACAGGTTAGTGAAGTCATAGTCTAGTGAGTGGTAGTAATTTTTAAGTGACACTTGAAAGTTTTTAAATGAAACTTCAAAAACGATTCATTGCCAGTATCCCTGCTGTCTCGTTTTATGTTTATGATGTCATAACGTGTGGTTGCCCCCGTGTTGGCCTTTTCAGGTCCCTTCAGTGTCCTCTGCAATCCGCCCCCGGGAACGGGATCTCAGCAGAGCGGGATCTCTTCATGAGAAGAGATGATGCGTTCAGTGGTCGGCCCCCTGGGAGGTCTCTATCCAATCCCTAGGAGTTCGGTGCCTCAAGCACCGAGTATTTCCATATGGACACTGTTTCTTGGCTGTCATTACAGAAACCTCTGCCAAAGAAGGTCTGCTGCTTTGGTGTCAAAGGAAAACCGCTCCATATAGAAATGTGAACATTCAGAACTTCCACACCAGGTGAGCAAGCAAGGCCCTGGGCTTCTTAGATTCTCCCTGGAGTCCTGGGAGGGCCGTGGTTACATGCGCTGGTGTCTTCTGGCTCCTGTCTAAGGCTCGTTTTATGTCTGCCGTGGACCCAAGGCTGTAGCATCTCTGATATTTAAGATCCCTCTGGGGAACCCATCCGATGAATTTGAGGGGCTGGTAAAACAGCACAGTACTGCTTAGCCCCCGCAAAGGCCTTCACAATCTGGGGTCGTGGGCATGGACCTCACTGTGGCCTTCACCTGCTGCTGGGGAGCGCAGCAAGTGTGGCTTCTCAGCAAGGCCATTGAGGCAGAGTCTGTGTGTCCCCCTGCTGTACGTCTACACCCCAGTGCTGACACTCCAGTGTCTACACCCCAGTGCCTCCCTCTGTGCTACAAGGAAAGACACTTCCCTGGCCAGCTTTGTATCCTGGGGTTTGAGAGAAGGAGGAAACTCGTGTTTGTAAAATGACAGGAACATGCGTGAATGGAACCTAAATTTAATATCACAGTGTGGTTTTATCACTTGCTCCGGTGTTCCTCCTCATGCAGGTCATCTGTAAGGAGAAGAATTGTATCTTCACCCTGCAGATGGTGGGTTACCCAGGAATAGAAGTGGGTCCTCAACCACCGTGGATAATCAGGGAAATGAAGGGGAGGTTCTCCTGGGTAGACAAATATTATTAGAGTGCCTGCCAAGTGTCAGGCACTGAGGCAGGCCTTGAGCGTACAAAGGTGGGAAAGAGGACTTCTCTGTCCCTACAGCACGCGGTCTTGAGGACAGGAGGAGCCCCGAAGGAGAAGGCAGGCCTTCTGCCAGCATGAAAGTCAGCTTTGTCTCTCAGTGACCTTCTTGCCTTTCCTCCTTCTCCCAAGATGGGCCCAAGCACTTCAGCTGTGCGGCCCCCTGGGGTTCCTTTCTTCCCCTGACCTTTTGGGGAGCAGAACTCCCATTCCCAGCCCTCAATGTACCCCCGGTCACCACTGGCAAGCTCAAAGCCCGGGGTTGTCTAGAGAACAGTTAGCACGAGCATCTCTGTGGAGACAGACCAGGAATGCAGGTCCTCCTTGCTGAGTCCCTCGGGGGCTAACATGTCTTTGCGTTTTTGAAAACATGTAAAGAATCTTATGAAGAAAGACAGAGGAGTCCCTGGGAGCTGATAGTGACTTTTCAAGGGTACTAAGGATCTTGGGAGGAAGTATGTCCTGGACATTTCAGGATAGACGCCCTTGTGTGTGGTTATTGGGCAGAGCCTGCAGGAGGGTCCTCGCGGGAGACTGGGAGGACGGATCGGACCGGAGGGCACAGACCAGGGAGGAGGGCAGGTTGAGAAGAGGGTGTCGCTGGTTCTCCCAGCCCAGAACCAGACTGGGCCAGCAGACAGGGAGGCGTCCCGGGCAGGGGTGGGCCTGACAGACAAAAGGACAGGAGGGGCCGCTTTCAGTCCTACATCTGTCCAAGGGCAGCGACCCTTGCTGCTGCTTTCTCTCCATTAACACGTGCTCCTGTTCTTCCCGACCGTGGCGCAGCTGGAAGGATGGCCTTGGACTCTGTGCGCTCATCCACAGACACCGGCCTGACCTCATCGACTACTCAAAGCTCAACAAGGTCATTCTGGGGGCCTGGCATGCCATGTCCGCTCTGCCTCTCAGCACGTCGTCCTGAGTGAGCACGTCAGCACTGAACTCACACAAACACGCAGCTTGCCGCCAGCCCGGTCTCCCACCTAGCCTTGCATGTGGCGCAGATGGGAAAGGCAGCCAGGAAAATACTTCGATTAATAATTAATTAATTACTAATATTAAATAGGGTGGGACAAGACCCAAAGCCAAGTCACCCTTTTGGCCCAAATTAAGATACACTTGTCGATTTGGCTTGATTTACTTTGAAGGTTTTTATTGATGTTTCTTAGCGATTTTACATTCCCAGATTGTAAATATGAGAAGGGAAGCATATATGGGGGCTTTGGGGGGGGCGGGGAAAGAAAAGTTCAAATACTCTAAGCCTTCTTTTTAAATTCCCTCTACCCTTTTCTGGAGGATTTAGTTGCAGACATTTTTACTCAGAACTTATTAACTTCTCACGGGAGAGACATTTTCCCATTATCTTGCAATCAAAAGAAGATATCAGTTGTAGTTTTAGAAAAGAGTGTTTGGGGCACTTGGCTGGCTTTTTCGGAAGAGCACGTGACTCTTGATCTTGGGGTTGTGAGTTCAAGCCCCATGCTGGGTGGAGAGATTACTTCAAAATAAAATCTTTAAAAAAAATTTTTTTAAAGAAAAGGGTTTTTGTGAATTTTTGTTTTACTCTCTTTAGAAAATTCAACTGATGACATTTGAATTCTCTCTTTAAGCTTAAGCTTTAGTATACTTAAGTTTCAAATAGTCTCAGAACTCTTTCTTTAGAAAAGTAGCTTAAAAATGTAATCTGTGATGGTAAAAAGAAGTCCATGCCCTTCCTAACCCTTGTGGCAGACAGTCTGTGCTGTCAAGAGCTAGGACTAAAGGCACTGCCTGCCCTGAAAACATTGCCACAAGCGGTGGTCAGGGCCCAGGTCCTTCTGGCTGCTGGCGTGCTCAGCGGGCTGCTCCCTTGAGTTGCTGTGTCGTGACGTGGAATCCGTCCCGCATGCTGCCCTCACCTGTGTGCTGTGCATGCTCATTGGAAGAGGTCTCTTTGGCCCCCTTTTTAGTTGTCACCTGCTCGTTGCCCATCTGCTGGCCTGTCTCCGACGACTACAGAAGAGCTTGTGGAGAAGTGACTTGTAGGGAAAGCTGAATCCCACAGTTCTATAACACAAGGTTGCTGGAGGTTCTCAACTTTTCAAAGCCCATATTCTCTTATTCTGGAGTTACTTTGAAATGTTTCAAACACGGAGACAGTGTATGTTTTCTCAGTGTATCTCTGTCTCATTTGCAAAATGAAGGGACTGTTCTAGATCAAACTAGTTTCCTTAGCCTGTTAGAATGGTCAGTTTTTATTACGAATGGTCAATAGACCTGTGATAACTGGCTGTCGAAGATGAGCAAAAATATGGGAGTAATGAGCAATAGCGGCTAATACTTACATAGCTCTAGATTAGACTCTGTTATAAATAAATACATTATTATATTATATATGTATGCATGTATATATTCATATGTATGTGACACATACGTATATATCACACATATTGAACATGTATAGTAATACATCTTCTAAAGTGTATGTTATATTTACATATTATTATGTGTATGTTACATATACATGCATATTCCTTCAGTCTTCACAGTGCACAGTGACATACCATGCACTGTTGAAGTAGGTACCGTTATCATCCCACTTTTACAGATGAACAAAGTATGGAATTCAGCAATCTGCCCAAGGTCACATGGCCGATAGCTGAACCAAGAAAATACTTCACTGTCACATTTTATCTCTCCCAGTTACAGTATGAGATAGTGTTCACAGAGTCTCAGAATCAATCTATTTTTAATGCTGAACTTTTTCTTACGTATTTAAAACGAAAAGAAACATTTACTCAGCAATTTGGCTTTATAAACACATGCATAAAATATGCAGGTAAGGCTCATGTTACAATATGGCTTCTTTTAATGGAATGATTACATGCTTTGTTAAAACATTTGCTTGGAAAAAATGTTTTACCTGAATGTATACTCTGTGAGGCCAGGAATCTTACTTGGATTTCTTTATGGAGGCTCGTGGGTGTGTTTTTAAAGTCTGCTGTTTTAAAATTGCTTCAGCCTATTCAAATGTACTCATTCAAAGCACTGCAGTTTCTACAATGTTTAAATGGCTTTGATGTTAAAATCCATGAAAGCCATCCCTGGACTAACCCTAGTTTTCACTTTGATTTTCTATCTTAACTACCCCCATCTCATTTCAGGTTTGTAATGATGTCTTAAGTGGATCAAAACAAGAAACGTTAAATGAGTCTTTAAGTTTTTTGGTATTTTGGTTATATACCTCTGGTTAAATTTATTTGATTAACATAGATATATATGTAAATATAAATATATGTATTTAACCAGTTTCACAGTGAAGATAAACATAACCTTAAGAACAAAAATTTCCTCACCGTTTTCATTCCCAATTTTAGTCTTTGGCATCCTAGAAGCATCATTTTTGCTCTTCCTAGCCATCTTGTGACCTTGTTTGGGTATCCAGAGTTTTCACCAACTAACATGTTTCCTTCTCTGTACCCCTCAACTTTCTTATATTCAAAACAAAAACATCGTACTAAACGCTCTCCATGATCACCTTCCAGATCTTGAAAATGTCCGTTTCATGATTTCTTCTGGAATCATTTAAAGGTTCTTATCAATAGAGTTGAAAATCAGCTCAGAAGTATTCGGAGTATTCTTTCCAGCCCATGAGAAAATAATCTGACAGCTTTTCTCCTGTCTGCAAAGAGTCATCCTCTTAAACCTTGGGCTCACATTTTATGATTTGGAGTGTGCATGGATTGTGTGGGGTTCGTATCATTTTTGGTGTTTCCCTAAATATTTGAGGTGATTGGAAAAAGATAAGGGAAATTACTTACACTATAACCGTTATGTGCATGGAAAGTTCTCCTCCTAGAAATGAAGTGTGTAAAACACATTGCTCATAACTCCTGTTCAAAAGATATTTTCAAACACTGGTTGTGCTGTTTTTTCATGCAGGATGACCCAATAGGAAATATTAACCTGGCCATGGAAATTGCAGAGAAGCACCTGGATATTCCTAAAATGCTAGATGCTGAAGGTGAGAGCAAAATTGTGTTTACTGACTTATGGAAAGTCTGTGGCCTAGTTGTGCCTTGGCCGTGCATGGGGATTTATAAAACTTGATAGCCACGTTACATCGGACGTACTTAGGAATCTGAAGTTTCTAACATTGGCCACAGGAGTGTGAAGAGCATTTCATTTGCAGCGCATTCATGAATTCTTTTTAAAAATCCTGCTCAAAACCACGCCAGCAAAACTATAGTAAAAGAATTTGGTAAAAAGGTTCATCTTTGGCAAAGAAATGGAATGCTTGGGTTTGCGATCTGCAAAGAAAAACCAACTATTTTTATTTTTGTAACAACACACTGTTATTTTTCTTACCATGTGGAGACAAGCTTAGCAAATAAATCTTCTCGGGAAGTGCTCAGGACTCCACAAGGAGAAACATCCTTCCTTCCAACCAGAAGGTAGAGAATCGAAATAGAGAATACGGAACATTCAGCCCTCCGTGTACTTCTCAAACGTCCATGTTTCATTTTGGGTCTGTAATAAGTCTAGTTAGATCTGAAAGAACGTCTAAGTGTTTTGCTGTTGGGCATCACTTATGCTGGGGACTAGTTTCGAATAACTCGTGTGCCCTCCGTATGCGATAGACTCGTGGGGGTTGTACCATGGCACACTGTAGAAGGCACGGATATGTGGAGACCATCTGTTCATTTCACTTGTTCATGATTCACTTACCATTCAACAGACATAGACTGAGTGCCTACCGTGGGGAAGACCCTCGGCTAGGTACTTCAGGAGAAAACGAGATGTACTAGGTAGGGTCCTGCCCTCAAGGAACTTAGGTTACTGTGTTTGTTGTTAATACAGTTATTCTGTCATGGTCCATTTCTCCCCCTATTTGGCATTATTGGGGAAAAGCAAAGAACTTGCTTATAGTCAATTCTCAGTCTTCTGTTCCTCCTTATTGTTGGTGATTGTATTATAAATTATCATAAACTAGGTGGGTTGAAGCAACAGGAATTTATTCTCTTACGATTCTGGAGACTGTAAGTCTGAAACCAAGCTGTTGGCAGGGCCGTGGTTCCTCCAAAGCCCACAGAGGAGGTTCCTTCCTTGTCTCTTCCAGCTTCAGAAAGTCCCTTGCGTTCCTTGGCTTCGGGTAGCATCGCTCTTCCCTCTCTGTCTGTCTCTCTGTCTCTTTCCTTCTTTCCTATAAGAACATCAGTGATGTTAGATGAAGGATCCTCTCTCCCCCAGCAGGACCTCATCTTAACTTGATTCTATCTATAAAGGCCTACTTGCAAATGAGGTCCCATTCACAGGTACTGGAGTGGGGCTAGGACTTCAGTATATCCTTTTGAGGGACACAGTGCAACTCATAATAGTGATCTTCAAGTAGGATTCTGGTTATACCCATTCATTAATTTAACCATTTTAACAAACACCTGTATTATTGGGCGTTAACACTTGAATACACTCCTCCAAATCTGTGGATGGTTTTCAAAAACTCTTTAGAGGGAGAGAGTCAATAAAATAATGAATAAACATAGAATAATAAATAGTACCTTTTCTTTCTTGTCTGTCTGTCCTCTCTAAGCCAAGTTTACATTTGTGTGGCATCTCCTTTGACCTTTCCACAGAGTAAATAACTACCCAGAGTTTACCCACTTGAATTAATAGCTAGGATAGTAAAGAGAGGAGAAAACAGACAACATTTAGTAAATTAATACCTCCCTAATACACTACAATCGAGGGTGAGTTCAGGGTCACCGTCATTATTCCTCTGGCCTGCTGACATGCTTCTTAGTCAGTAGATTTTTCCTTAGCCTCTGAGTCCTGCTCTGGGCATGTGTCCATCCTGTGAATCCTTCCAGGCTGATGAGATATGCTGGTACTCCTTCATTTCCTCCTCCCTTATGACACATTTTTGTCTATTTCCTTTTAAATGGTTCAGAAAAATGCTTACATACTATAGTATTTTGTGTGCAGTTTCTCACAGGAATCTTCTGGCAGTCATGAACTTGACTGACTTGGGTGTGGGGCTCACTGTGACAGGACTACCCAGCAGGCCCCCCCACGTGTGACCCTCTTTATCCTCGCTACACCTGCCCTTGGACTTATCGCCACCACAGTGTTGTGTTAGCATGTCCCTGTTTCGGCCGCGTGCCGAGCTGGCCGCCTCCTGTCAGAACGCTTGTCCTTCCGGCACAGCCTTGCCTTCCTGCCTGCTGCTGTTGACCTCACTTCCTGTCATTGTGTTGGGGCCTGAACCCTCAGTGGGGATTTTTGACTGGCTCCTTGGGCCACTCTCACTCTCCCATGAGCTGTTACCTGTAGTAAACACTGGAGAAACTTGTCCTCCTCTTAACTATCTGCTGTGCTTTTAAAAGGTTCTGGAAGTTGTTTCTCAATTTTCCTCCACAAACCTTTCTATAAGGTGAGCACCAGGCTTAGGTTCCTGGGTGTGGAGGTTCTGTGTGGACTCACAGAAGGGATCTTTGTTGACCCTCTCTGTATGTGCAGCGGGAGAAAGTCTCTGGAATGTTCTGTCATGTGCATCCTGTGGGCTTCCAGAGCTCTGACTCTGGCCGTGGATGTGACCTCCTTGCCCGTTTAGAGTCCTTCTGCACTAGCCGTGTCCTTCTCTTTGGCAATTCTCAGAAGGACACAGAGAGTAATGACTTTGTGGGTCGGACTTCTTTGACTGGAGCCAAAGTTTTAACTGCCTAAATGTGTGAGGGGTGCGGGGAGGGGAGATTCATGGCTTTGACTTCTCCAAGGCAGCACTTGGCCGAAGCCCGCAGGTGCTAGCACATCCGAGCAGTTAACCTTCTTTTCTCCACACAGATTTAGTATACACTGCCAGACCTGATGAGAGAGCCATAATGACTTATGTTTCCTGTTACTATCATGCTTTTGCTGGTGCACAGAAGGTGAGGATGTAAAACGTGAATCACCACTCACCCTTCACCTTCTGTGTCTTAATTTTTTTTTCCAATTGTTTTTCTCTTTTCCCCCTCTCCTCTGAGTAAGGAGACCTGTCTGGTTCTGAGGAGGCAGTCATTTGTCTTTTTTAGTCTAGTTTTCTTTGAAACTTTCTTTCTGTCCATGCAGTAGTATGCCGTCATGTTTGTTTTCCAGAAGATTCCATGCCGTGACACAAGCCCACATCCTTTCTAGGCATGCCCTCTGAAAACCCAATGACTAGGTTTTGCCTTTAGGGAATTATAAGGTCTCTTTTTAACTGCATTTTATCCAGTGACTGAACCGAGTTTAAAGTTAAAAAGCAATTCAGCAAACAGTGGTGTGGCCAAAGTGGAAGGAGAGAGGTTGTGTATTCACATGGTCCTGTTTTCTCTTCCTGTTGGTGGTTTCGGCAGCTAATACAAACGGTAGCAAGAGTCACAATAAGTACAAGCTGTGTCTGTCCTTCTCTTTAGAGGTTTTGTTACCTTGGTGATTTGTGTAAATGGCAAGGTAAGTAGGCACAGAAGGGGTTAAAAGCCACATCCTCTCCTATGACTCTTGTCCCCTCAGGAGCCAAGCCACGGAGCAGACAGTTAGGAAGGTGGGGTGGGGAAGGGACAGGAGAGAGGGGCGCTGGGGCGCTGCCAGTGTTCCCAGCATCTTGCAAGGTAACACGGGTGGCTTGGAGCACCGGTGGCACACGGCCTGATGTGGTCAACAGACGAGCGGACGTGGGCCTCACGAGTCATTAGGAAGTGACAACAAGCCCTGATACGTAGCACGCAGTCCCCGTATTCATGCCTCGACTGCACTTTTAGAAGCTCCTCTTGGGCCGGGGAGGCAGAAAGCCCTCAGGTCAATTATTTTAAAAAAATAAAACAAAAAAACCCAAAAAGCCGGCTGGCTCAAGTCCCTACTCAGGTCCTTCTGTCCACAAACCATATCCGTGCGGGAGAGCCTTCCTGAGCTTTAGGACTGGGGGCCCCAGACACCCAGAAAACGGATCGGTGTAAGCCAATTTGTTCTTCCCTCTGTTCACCCTGGTTTCTACTCTTCATCTGTGTGTGTGTTTGTTTTCTGTGTTATTTTTTCCCTCCCTTCAGACATTGTGAACACTCCCAAACCTGACGAAAGAGCTATCATGACTTACGTTTCCTGCTTCTACCACGCGTTTGCGGGCGCGGAGCAGGTATTCAGCACGTGCCGATCGGGGCTGCCGTGCGGTCTTCCGCACCGGTTTTAGTTGTGTGTGCGTGTGTGTGTGCGTGCGCGTACCTGGGTGTGTGTCCGTGCGCTTCACATCTTACCTCGGAATCTTTCTAAGTGTGCTGTGATGACCTAATACGCCAAGTTCCAAACCGTGACTCCTTCGTGTTTCTTAACAGCTTTAACTTTAGACAGTTCCTGAAGTGTCGTTGTAGTTGTTGTTGTTTTTAAATCCTTCCTTCTAAGATATTGCTTTGATTTCATTAGTTAATTGTGGGGAACATTGGTGCTTTAGGAAAAGAGGGCCTTGAAATGGCGCCATGGTCACTGAACAGGGAGATTGGACAAGGACAGCTCAGTGCCTTCCTGGGGCCCCTTGTTCTACTCCACCCAGAAACTGCCTTCACCGTTCAGTAATTTGTTCTAACGTCTTTCAAGACTAATCTTAATTTAATGGAAATAGTGAAAAGATGACGATGTTAAAACCTCAGAAAAATTCACCTTTCTTGAGACACACATTGTGGATGAACGTCCCTCAGCTTTCTCCTTATTCACCTGTCTCCTGCCCTTTCACATAATCTACGTGGAGAAAACAGATGGACTGGTTGGGGGGGTGGGGGACACAGCATGTGTCATTTCTGTGATTTTTCTATGCCCATCACCAGCAAATGACACGAACTGCGAACGGAGCTTTATAGGCCAGGCTTTGGGACAGGCTGGAGGCAGGGAGGGGCAGCTTACTCTTCTTAATTCGTCATGTGGTCGTGGTTCAGGGCACTTTGCCACTCCTGGCCCAAGTTCCCCTCCGCGAAATGATGACCAAGAATTCCTTATACCTCAATAACTTCTCATGGAGGTCACACAAATCTTAAAGCAAGTTTAGCTCTGTGGAAGGATCCCATCTAGCAATTTCCTCACATTCATTTCAAAACAAGAGGGCTCCAGCGCATTCCGTGCAATGACAAGATATATCCAGGACCCAGTTATATTTTTTGCTTTGATTTCTGAAGGCTAATGTTATCTAGAGAGTTCTGGCCCCATAGTCATGAGGTCAGTAGAGTGCTCAGGTGGACATTCAGGGACGGGGGATTTCGGCTTCCTTGACACGTATATTTCTGTCACTAACTTGCTTGATGTTTTATGAAGCTTGTGTTTTAGACTAATGGTATCTCCCCATTATTCCCCACAGTACATTCAGCCTGCCGTGTAAGTCTGTGTAAAAAAGGTGTGAAATGACTCCTAGTGTTCAACGCCATACCCTCAGTCTTCCTCCACCCTAACCTTGAATCAGCACGCCATCTCCTCATTTCCTCTCCTGCCCCACCACGTTCCGTTTTGTGCATGCGCGTCCCTGTCGACAGAGCTGTCCTGTTTACCTATTGTGTTTTACAGGCCGAGACAGCGGCTAACAGGATATGTAAGGTTCTTGCTGTGAATCAAGAGAATGAGAGGCTGATGGAAGAATATGAGAGGCTAGCGAGTGAGGTAAAGGAAGTGGGTGCCCGGCAGTCCTGTCCATTCCCACCCAGAGGGAGAGGCACGGAGGGGGACACACCGGCTGTCAGTGTTTTCTTTCTTTGCATTTTTCATCTCGGACAGAATCAAAGTGGGAAGATGCACTTGATCTCAGAGGTTGCCCATCTCGTAGCAACATACTGATTGGCACAAAAGTCATCATGATGGGCTCCCCAGCCGCCCCAAAGCATAGATGCAGTTTGCCCGTTTGCAGGCATGGGATGTGATTCAGGGCTCAGCTCTGCACCTCCAGGGTCGGATGCCCCCAGGGGACACCGCATTACTTATTTTTTTCCCCTGCTTTATTGGTTACTGACCTCACCTAGCGTGTGTCCTCCGTTCCTCAAAAGCCCTGCTCCACGCAGCGACTAAGCATCCCAGGAACTGGCCCAGCCCATTGGGAGACACGGCTCAGCCTTGTGTGTGTGTCTTACAAATATCTTGAGGGAAATGTGGGGAAGACAGAGCCCCCCGTCCAAGGTGTTTGAGCACGAATGTCCATGATGCCTTCTGCAGCTCTTCAGCCAGATTCTTGGTTAGAATAGCACTTGCCATGTTGCTCTTCTTTTTGTTCTAATTAGAGCCTAAAAAGCAACGAAGCAGTCTCGTCACTGCTGCTACGTTGTTTCCCCATTCAAAGGATGGGCTGAGTGAGGGCCACAGCCACACCCTCTCTGGGTTGAACTCAGTTACGGTGCACATGTCAGTGACCAAATGATTTTTTGCTCTGACTTGATTTAGCTGATATTTGGTCTGTCCTGGGAAAAGCGTGAGGATACTTGGAATAAATCCTCCAAAGGAGTGGTTAATCGTAATCTAATCTGATGATACCGAGTTCATGTTTTCATACTGCTGCTGTGGGAAGATTCAGTCTGGCAGCATTGTTAACCTAGAGACCAACATCAGAGTAGAGGCATGACCGGGACCAAAGGACAGACACTCAGTAATTCTGTCCTTCCTTTTCTTCCCTAGTCCTTCATTTATCCTCCCCAAACCCTTCGATGGTGGGTTTATCACCATTGTAGCGAATTTTTATTCATACCTGCTATCATTTTCCAAGTAATCACGAGTGTCAGTTTTTAGTGGCTTTTCAACTTGATCGTGATTCGAGAGAAGGGAGCATGTATACTTCCTCCTTTAGGAATTCACTGCCATTTTTGCTTCTATCATGTGGATTTCCTCGAAAGCTAGATGGTAAATTAAAATATACTTTGGCATTGAGTTAGTCCCAGATTTACAATACAGCTTTGTGGTCAATAGATTCATGAGATTTGAACTTATTTGAAATATAATTACATATTAAGTTAAACCCAATTCTTTGCTGAGTTTCCATCCCATGTCAGGTTTTTGTTTTTCATTTGAAAGCTCCATCCAGCATTTGTCTGCTAATGTCTGGTCCCCGAGTTTCCTGTAAATGTCACATTCTTGTGGAACATGACTCGTGCTGACTTTCGGTTTTCGACCTGTGTGTGGGCCTGGGGGGTGATCACCAGTGGCCATGGGGTGGGGCCCGGGGGACACGGAAATTTTCCTTCATGCCACAGTGCATGTGCATAGAGATGCCTTTTTAGCCTCTCCCCTCAGTCCAGAGTATTCTATTCATACTCTGTCATTTTAGGAACGTTAGGTGGAATCCATTCCAATTGTCAGGTGCTTCTGTTTTTCACCGCGGGGTGGGGTGGCGGTGGGGGGTGGGTTGCCGGCGTCTTCAGCGGGGTATGTGTGTTTTGGGAGCAGCTGTTGGAATGGATCCGCCGCACGATCCCCTGGCTGGAGAACCGGGCCCCCGAGAAGACCATGCAGGCCATGCAGAAGAAGCTGGAGGACTTCCGGGACTACCGGCGCAAGCACAAGCCGCCCAAGGTGCAGGAGAAGTGTCAGCTGGAGATCAACTTCAACACGCTGCAGACCAAGCTGCGGATCAGCAACCGGCCCGCCTTCATGCCCTCCGAGGGCAAGATGGTGTCGGTAAGTGCCTGCCCCCACCAGGCCGTCTCTTCCGGAAGCCTCCTCCCTAACGGGCCACCCAGAAGGCCACCCTGACTTCTCCATCAGATGGATGGGATGTGGGCTCCATGACCGCGTCATTCAGGATTTTTTCCCCCACCAGCGTGCAGTTCTTGGCCCCAGCTGTTCCTGGTGTGGTGCCCTGCCGAGAGTGGTCTTTACCACCTCCCCTGCCCTCCCTCGACCCCCTTCCCTCCCGGCACCGACATCACGTGCCCTCTCTAACTGGTCACCTTTCCAGGGCCTGGTGCGGCGTGGGTTTCCCTCCCTGCATGGTGGGTTTCCCTGCTCTCCACACTCACTTGCATCTGCCTGGGACTTGAGAAATGCCAACCTTGCCACCCTGTAGCATAGTGCTGCCCTTCGCAGCAGAATATCCAGAAGGAGTCGCCGGTGGCAGCCCTTCCCAGCTGCTCACCGCTCCTTTATTCCTTTTACTCTTCACCCTGTGGCCACCTGGCTCCTTCTCCGCCCCCAGTCATGCAAGCTCTCAGGGGCAGGGAACCTTAAAGGTATCGTTTATTCTTCCATAAAAGTCTCTTGCTAGCATCCAGGAAATGGTTGTTGATGGCGTGCTGGTTGGATGGTTAAGCCCAGTCACCGACTTGAATTGAGTCACTTAGAGGCGTCATCTTTTCCAAGCCAGAAAATTAAAGCCTGTAAGCCTTTGTGCACATCTGGACAAGTATCAGGCGTTTATTGGCTGATGAGAACAGCTATATTAGTTTTTAAAAGGCCCTGGCGATAAGTAAGACCTTCTCTTTTCTTTTTTCTTTTCTTTTCTTTTCTTTTTTTAAAATAAATTTATTAGGCTATGCAGAGATCAGATTTAACATTCTTTTTTCTTTTTTTTTATTATGTTATGTTAGCCACCATATAGTACAGCATTAGTTTTTGACATAGTGTTCAATGTTTTGCGTATAACACCCCGTGCCCATTACAACACGTGTCCTCCTTCATACCCATCACCCAGCCCTCCATTCCCTCACCCCCCTCCCCTGTGAAACCCTCAGATTGTTTCCCGCATTTCCATAGTCTCTCAAGGTTTGTCTTCCCCTCTGATTTCTTCCCCTTCGGTTTTCCCTTCCTTCCCCTAATTTCCTCCGTGCTTAGGAAGACCTTTCAAAGCCAAAACTGTGGAGTGGTTATTTGGGGGCAGGGTGAGGGGGAAGCAAGGAGAGGAAAACACAAAAGAAAACCTGTCAGAATCCCGGCAGAGGGGATTTGTAGAAAAGCGGGAGGCCGGAGGTAACAAACCTGCCTTTGCTCGCCCTTGAACACCCCCAGGACATTGCGGGCGCCTGGCAGAGGCTGGAGCAGGCCGAGAAGGGCTACGAGGAGTGGCTGCTGAATGAGATACGGAGGCTGGAGCGCGTGGAGCACCTGGCCGAGAAGTTCAGACAGAAGGCTTCCACACACGAAACGTGGGCTTACGGCAAGTGCACTGGCCTGGGCTTGGGTTCCAGGAAAGTCGGGGTTGAGCTGTGGATAGAGCCAGGGTGTGCAGCCTCCGCGCACCCCCGTCTCCGTGACCCTGGGGGCTGGTGTCCCCGCCCCTCTCCGCTCTGCTGTCCCGGTACTAAATTTCTCAGGAGGTGGGTGGGGAGACTTCTTTTCCGGTGGAACAGATAATGTGCTTTTTCACAAAACGGCACTCGAAATGCATTCTTCCCACACTTACTTACATAAGTCCTGGCCTCCCTCTGTCTTTCCCCACTCTCGTTCCATTCAATCCTCAAGGATCTGTTTATTCCCTGTCGGTCAGACAGCCTGGGCCCAGAGGCTAGTTTCTGCCACTAGAATGTTTATTAAACGCCACGAAGCAACAGAATTTCCCATGTAGAAAATCTGCTTGGAAGGAGGAATGCAAGGGATCATTGTCTGAAGTCTTAACCTCCTTATTTCACTTAGCTTCATCTACTTCTTTCAGTCCTGGCAAACATATCTCTTTCCATAGCCATGATACTATGATGATAAATATATATAATTATTATATATAATAATATATAATATAATCATATATATAATAATTATATATATATGATTTTTTAAAATTTTTGGCTCTCTGCTCTTTGCTGAGGCAGAGGAACATAACATTCTCCCCATCACGTCATCTGTTTTGAGAAAGGTCGGGGAGGTTCCCTCATCCTTTGGTTCCTTTTTGCTTTGGGGGTGTCTTATCATGGATATTGCCCAGTAAGAGGGTGAGAGCCGCGGGCCTGGAACCAGGCAGGTCAGAGTCCCAGCTCTGACACTTCCCAGCTGTGCGCTTTGGATGAGCTCATCTCTCAGTGCCTCAGTGCCCTCTTCAAAGGGGAATACCAGTAATAGCTGTAACACAGGTTTTTGATGAAGATTTAATGAGTTCACAGTATAAAGCATTTAAATCTGTATCTGGCACATAGGAAGTGCTATGTTGTCATGGTTAAATGTAGGACCATTTCTAGCTTTATAGAATTAAATTCTGAAAGGTCATCAACCAGGGAATAAAAGTGAGTCCATCTATAACCACAGCAGTTGCTTGATTTAAGAAATATTTGCAGGTAAATAAGTGGAGCTTCAGAGAAAGAAATGTCTAGAATGGTCAGGAAAGAAATGACAGGCTATATTTAACCACAGAAAACACTTTCCAAAAAAAATATTTAGGGTCAAGGTTGAACTGGGGCCAAGCGAGGAGAGTACAAGTGTCTTGTCTAACTATCCCAGGTAATTCTTGTGAACTAATAATTACTAACTTAACTGAGCATCGCACTGGAAAATAAGATTCTTGTTACTTGGGATTATGAAGAGTGCAAATCTGTTATTTATCCTGGACTCAGCATACTTCTCCCCTCCCCCCTGCCCTGTGTACACACGAGCTTTTAGAGCACGGAGGGACTCGGGCAACGTTAGTACAGTTACAGCCTGGAAACTAATGATACCAGCACCACTATGTCTTCCCTCCTTCTCTTGGTTCTTGGGAACCATAAGCATCACCGAGAACTTTGCAGGTGCCAGGAAGCTGATGTGGGTTATCAGAGTAATCGTACTCTCTTCTGCAACCCTTGCAGGCAAAGAACAGATCTTGCTGCAGAAGGACTACGAGTCAGCGTCTCTGACCGAGGTCCGGGCCCTGCTGCGGAAACACGAGGCCTTTGAGAGCGACCTGGCGGCCCACCAGGACCGGGTGGAGCAGATAGCGGCCATCGCGCAAGAGCTCAAGTAGGTGCTATTCTGCTCCCTGCAGCTCTGCCCACCAAGCCCCTGGGCCATGGGTACGATGGAAGGATTCCCCCTGGAGAGCTTCCCCAGAGCATTTCCAGGGCTCGGCAAGGCGGGCCTGCCTCTCCTTCCCAGTACTCAGTTTAGGGAGAACCAAGCTGGAGGCCTCTGTGTTCTAAGCAGCTCGAGAGACAGACGTCAGCTTTGCTTCTCTGGATGGGGTAGACTTCCCAGGCCCTCTGATCCACAAGCACCTCCAGCCCCACCCCAGGCAGCTCTGCTTCCCCGAGGGTGAGAAGTGAGCGTGGACGGCTGGGGTCTAGGTTGGAAAGACCACCTCTCCCAGTCCAGGATGCAGGACATCCACCCCGAACAGAAATGCCTGCCTTACCTCCCCAAGAAGGAGATAAAACGGCCCCACTTTTTCTGTGTCATCAAATACGTGCTGTTTCATTTGTATGCTCTCTGTTTTGTTTTTTTTTTTGTTTTTTTTTTTGTTTTTTTTTAAGATTTTATTTATTCATTTGACACAGAGAGAGAGAGATTACAAGTAGGCAGAGAGGCAGGCAGAGAGAGAGGAGAGAGGAGGAAGCAGGCTCCCTGCTGAGCAGAGAGCCCGATGTGGGCCTCGATCCCAGGACCCTGGGATCATGACCTGAGCCGAAGGCAGCGGCTTTAACCACTGAGCCACCCAGGCGCCCTGTATGCTCTCTGTTTTATGGGAGGGACCAACATGGATTGAGTCCACGCTGGTGTAAGCCCCAGGGAGAGTTCTCAGGTCCCACTTGTCACGGGGTGCACCCTCTGGCTCTGGCCTACCTCCGGGGAGACACCTCCCTGCAGTCTCTCGAAGCCTTTTTTCAAGACCCTTGCCCCCTTTGGATAAGTACTGATTTCATTCTCAACTCCCTTCCCTGTCATTGTTTTTTGTTTGTTTGTTTGTTTTTAAGAATTTATTTATTTATTTGACAGAGGGAGAGGACAGTGAGAGAGGGAACGCAAGCAGGGGGAGTGGGAGAGGGAGAAGCAGGGAGCCCACCGAGCAGGGAGCCCGATGCGGGGCTCCATCCCAGGACTCTGGGATCATGACCTGAGCTGAAGGCAGATGCTTAACAACTGAGCCACCCAGGTGCCCCCCTTCCCATCACTGTAATCACAGACATACCTGCAGAAGTTTCAGAGCCTAAAATCACATAAGGATAACCATCCCCAAATAATTTTTAAAAACATAAACATTTACTTTCCTATGTTAGATTTTCGGACTTCATGTTGCTCACTTTTGAGTAGAGCAAACTCATGGCCATAACAGTTACGGCCTTTTTTAAGAGTATCCTATTATTTTTTAGCCTTGGTAAATAAACCTTAATCATTTGTGGTCTTCATAATCCAATTTGTACACCAGATTTGTGGTCTTTACAAGAACATGCTTCTGGAATGTTGGGTGTCTGACTGCTTGTTAACAATTGCAATTAAACTAAGAGATGAAAGAAACTCAAGCTATTTAATGCTCTATAACCGCTCCTGTGAATAATTCCAAATGGTTTTAAGTATTGCCCATAAAATTTAAGGAGTAATTTTATATTATTCTTCCTGGCACCTCTGGTATCCGTTTCTTCACACCATCCAAAGAGGCACCACATACAAAACTTAAATCTGTGTTTATCTCAGTGTATTCCTTCATTGTCATTTTTACCTTTCCTAAAATAATAAATCAAAGTGCTCATGCGGCTCTCAAAGTGCAGAAAAACCAGTATGTCCAGTTCCACAAACCCTCACTCCTTGAGAGCAGCTATTTGTAGAACTCTTTGTGTGAACTTTGCATGAATTAGAGAAATGAGAAATGGGTATATCCTTAAAGGCAGTGGTGGGGAAGGGAACGTTGGTGTCTCCATTGTGGGTCCATAGAAGGACCCCAGGGGGTTGTTTTTATTCTTTTTTTTTTTTTTAAAGATTTTATTTGACACAGAGAGAGAGATCAGAGAGGCAGGCAGAGAGAGGAGGAAGCAGGCTCCCCGCTGACCAGGGAGCCCGATGCGGGCCTCGATCCCAGGACCCTGAGATCATGACCTGAGCCAAAGGCAGAGGCTTTAACCCACGGAGCCACCCAGGCGCCCCAGTTGTTTTTATTCTTGAAGGCTTTATTCTCCATGGTATTTGCATTTTGAAGAGCCATAGCCTTTTCATGTTGTATTCGAGGCTGTGCAGATTGCTGGTATGTTTTGTTTCGGGGCGGGGGGTGTTTTAACGAGGAGCACAAGAAGCTAACTGCGTCTCAGTCGCCTAAAGGGTTATGTGTACGTAGAAAGCTGCTCATAAGCTGGACAGGCTTTACCCCCTCCACGAACCCTCTGCTCACAACCACAAAAGCACGTCCTTTATTCAATAGCAAAGGCAATAACCTTCGGGATCGGAGAAGTTAATATTATTTAAGAGGAAAAGGAAAGCACGTGATGAACAAACATTGCCTTAATTTGAAGTCGAGGGAAGAGATAAATAAGTGTGAGCCTCAGGGAAATGGATTTGGTAGGATGGGTGGGAGGGAGTTTCCTTAAAATTTGCCTTATCTCGGACTGTTTGTGAAGAAGACTCTCCTAAAGGTGTCTTTAAACGTCTGAGTCTGGCTTTCATCTTAACTTTTCGTCCCCAGAGATATGAGGTGAACCTTCTAATTGGGAATTTGTTTGCATGCTAAGTTCACCTTACAAAGATCCCATTAAGATGCATAGACTGGGCTTGGGGGGATGAGGGTTTGCTATGTAAGAAATTATGTTCTTGCCGTCACACCAGTGGCATTAGACAAGTCAGAAGTTCTGTCCAGAAGAGGAAGGGCTCTGATCTGCTAGTTGTTCAAGGTCCCTGCGGGGCTAGACGCCACCACAGTGTCCCTTCTGGCGCTGCACCCCAGCCCTGAAGCCCGGTGCCCTTTGAGGAGAGCCAAGGACACAATGGGGTGCAAGCTGATACCTCCCTCCCCCTTGACTCACTTTGCTGTTCCAGTCACTGTGGCTTCAGGCGGCCCACAGGACTGTCCTCCAGGTCAGATGGTTGGGTTTGTTTACAGGTACGCTGCCACTTAAAAATAATTCTCTGGGGCCGGGCCAGAATGGAGTCAGCTTGGGGCACCAAGGAGACAGCGTTTCTGTCTGTGTAGAAAACCACTGGAGCATCAGGAGTTTTACTCATTTTTCCTGGAATCTGTCAAAGACGAATGATCATGTTTGCAATGATGACAGTTAACAAAACCCTGAAATAGTCTGCCATTTTTCTGTCAGGTCTTAAAAAAAAAAAATCTGTTTGAGCCCATGTCCTTTTTCCTCACATAACATCAGGGAAAGTTCATCTTTGCTTTCACTCCCCCCAGTGAACTGGACTATCACGACGCCGTGAATGTCAACGATCGGTGCCAGAAGATCTGTGACCAGTGGGACAGACTGGGAACGCTTACTCAGAAGAGGAGGGAGGCCCTGGAGGTGAAGCCTGGTGACCTGACTTCCTGTCAGCCACCTGTTGACATGAGATCTTGTTACAGAGGCTCTTGAATCAAGTCCCTGTTATTAATTTTCCCTGCTTTTCTGTGGCACGATGTGTCTAAAACAAAACACGTTGTCTCGTGAGAGGAGCCGCCACAGAGAATGTGAAAAATAGGAAAAAATGGGAGATGCAAAGTTGGTAGCTTTGTCCCATAATTTATCCATAGAGCAGGGAAGCATACTTTTTTTTTCAGTGAAGCATTCTTTTGAATTGAAAAAAAAAAAGGAATCAAGAGGTAATAAGATTATGGTATAAATCCATTTTGTATCCGGTAGTGATGACATGGCTGGAAGCCATGTGCTTCCACATGCCCAGAGAGGCTGAGAGGGTCTCTGTGTTAGATCCTGAAGGAAGATTTGAGAACATTAAGCTATAGTTCCTTTGTCTTCACTTAGGTCGGTGACTTCTGGGAAAGGAGTGCATCTTCTCTGCACACTGTTGTCTATAAAATGAGGACGGTGTATTGAGTGTTGTTACCTAGCATGGTTGGGGAGTCAGAGCTGACCTTAAAGGTACTATGTTAGCCGAAAGCCAGTTACTATATCCCCCCTATGGAGTCTCAGTTTTCAGAAAAGTAACACAGAGCACAGTACTCTCCTTTGAAAACAAGCCTACCCTGGATGTTATTAAATCCTTTTTTTTTTTTTGCTTCAGAAGCCACTTCAGGGACCTGTAGGTCTAATCATGGAACACCGGCTAATCTTTTGTATACACATGCTGGTAATGAGTGCATTGTGATTAACAAAATGTCAGATAACAGTCAGTTGTTCTGGAATGCGTGTTGCCATCTTTGGAGAGAATTTTTCTTATTCATCCTGTGATAATGCTTCTAAATAACTTCTCTCCAGAGAACTGAGAAATTGCTAGAAACCATTGATCAGCTTCACCTGGAGTTTGCCAAGCGAGCAGCTCCTTTCAACAATTGGATGGAGGGTGCCATGGAGGACCTGCAAGACATGTTCATTGTCCACAGCATTGAGGAAATCCAGGTAACTGAACCCCCAGCTCCGTGCTCGTACTGGACTCGAGAGGAAGTGTAATTTTAAAAATGTAAAATTCTTTTATTTTGTTTTTTACTAAGAAAAATGTAGCTAGGAAGCCCAAATTACCCTTTGACCCTTAGCTTAAAAATGTGTGTACTACTCTTGGCTGCAACTGAGAAATTAACATCATCCAGCAATGGTGAAGACATCTAAAAGGGCCTGTTCTTTAAAAACTTCTGTGGAATCCTTGAGCAACATAGACATCTATGCTCTTGGGAGATATTCATGGAAAGGTATGAGTTTATTGGCTGCTGAGTTAAGGACTTTGCAAATATATGCATGTTACTGTTTGTTGAGGTCTGTGTAGTTTTGCTGGATCCTGAAGCATAAGAAACCACAAAGCATAAGAAACCATATAGCAGGGGCACCTGGGTGGCTCAGTCGTTAAGTGTCTGCCTTTGGCTCAGGTCATGATCCCAGGGTGCTGGGATCGAGCCCCGCATCGGGCTCCCTGCTAAGCGGAAAGACTGCTTCTCCCTCACCCCCTCCCTCTGCTTGTGTTCCCTCTCTCACTGTGTCTCTCTCTGTCAAATAAATAAATAAAATCTTAAAAAAAAAAAAAAGAAAAAAAAAAGAAACCACATAGCAGCACCTCCTGTCTCCCACAAACCAAAATGTTCTGCTTCTGATTTCTTCCAGAACTTCAAAGTTCTGAGTAAGAATTCTTTAGGTAGTCACGTTAGGGAGGAGGATTCCTCTCAAAGAGCCAGGACCCAGTCTATTGAGAGACCAGTGTTCAATGGATTTGATGTACAATGAAATATTTAAGGAAAATACTTCTAAATTCGTCTTTCTGTAAAATAGGTAAATCATCAAAAAGAATCTGAATATGAAGGAAAGCTGAAAGTTGGAATTCGAACCCACACCTCTCTGCTAGGGAACATTCTAGAAGGGTTTGCACCTGGGTGTAGGGGGAAAGAAATTACTTTTTTTTTTTTTTGCATGCATGCATTCTTGTAAGCAGAGGTTAGCAAGCTAAAATCATTTATTTTTGGAATAAGTGAGACTTCTAAGTTTGCCATGGAAGCTATACCTGATGAGTGATGTAGTTTCTTTGTTTGGTGAAAGGTCGATCTCTCTATTGCAGTCAGTGTCTTTTTTTTTTTTTTTTAAAGATTTTATTTATTTATTTGACAGAGAGAGAGAGATCACAAGTAGGCAGAGAGGCAGGCAGAGAGAGAGGAGGAAGCAGGCTCCCTGTCGAGCAGAGAGCCCCATGCGGGCCTCGATCCCAGGACCCTGAGATCATGACCTGAGCCGAAGGCAGAGGCTTTAAACCGCTGAGCCACCCAGGCGCCCTGCAGTCAGTGTCTTGCAGTGTCTAAAGTGACTGTTAGCTGGGCGCTGGAGGGTAGTTTGCCGGGCATCTATATACAGCAAAACTAAGGGGCTGCTGTCTTACACGTTAGGGCCAAAGGTTAGGTTTGATAAATGGGAGTTTTTAAAGCCTTAGGGGAAAAGAGTTGGTTTTTGTGGCCTTTTCTTTTTGAGAAGTAGGGATGTATTTCCTGGTGGTCTTTAGGTATAAAGGTAGGAACTGTTAGGTTCTTTTGTTGGACTACAAGGGTAAGATGTTAGAAAGGACAGCTGAGTTCTGTTTGTCAGTGGAGAGTAAGACAGAAGACAGTAGCCAGAGATCAAAAATTATGAAAGCAAACATTTCAAAAAAAAAAAAAGAAAACAGTTACTTTTTTTTTTTTTTTGAAAGACTTTGGATTCGTAGCCATCAATTAGTCATCATGGTTATCTCTTTTTCCATTTCCAAGGAACCTGACTTTTGTGCACCAAATGTGAAAACATCCAGAATTTGTTTTCCCTGCAGAGATTCCTGCCCTTATAAAAGGCATTCACATATGTGCCGAAGGGCACATGAAAACCTGTAGAATTCACATGACAGTAAAGTCCTCCCCACTTCTGTCTCCGGGTTAGAGTCTGATCACTGCCCACGAGCAGTTCAAGGCGACGCTGCCGGAGGCGGACGGTGAGCGGCAGTCCATCATGGCTATCCAGAACGAGGTGGAAAAGGTGATCCAGAGCTACAACATCAGAATCAGCTCCAGCAATCCCTACAGCACTGTCACCATGGACGAGCTCCGGGCCAAGTGGGACAAGGTGGGTGACGGAGGACGGGAGGTGGGACAAGGTGGGCGTTCCTGAAGCCAAGGCTGAGGCGTGGCGATCGGGGTTTCCCTTTACCCCTGCTTTCCCAGTGTCGGAATCATGCAAACATCTCATGGAGGAGAGAGAAGGGAGCTCTGAGGCGCAGTACAACATGAAGGACTTTTATGGGCAGAGGGGAGTGGGAACAAGGAAGTCGTACTAGGCAGACAAAAGCCAGTTGGTTATTGTGAGGCTGCTTTCCTTCAGGGGATGACAGGCGTCTGTCAGGCAGATGACCTTATAGTGCTGATCCGGTTACTGACTGTTGAAGATTCCATTCCTGGGCAAACGGAACTGGAACGGAGTCTTGGGTTGGTGACCTAGGGCTTAGTCTGAGCGACTCCACTGGGGGCCTCTTGTCTTGTTTTTAGCAGATGAAATATGTTAGACTCTTAAATGCCATTGGGCAGCCTCTGATTTGTAAGGAGAGAAGGTAGAGGGACGCTTGGGTGGCTCAGTCGGTTAAGCAGCTGCCTTCAGCTCAGGTCATGATGGTCCTGGGATCAAGTCCCGCATCAGGCTCCTTGCTCAGCAGGGAGCCTGCTTCTCCCTCTGCTTGCCTCTCTCCCTGCTTGGGCTCTTTCCCTCTTTCTCTGACAAATAAATAAAATCTAAAAAAAAAAAAAAGAAAATAGAAATATTTTTCCTTAAGGAATATCTTATAAAATGTTGGCAAAATCAGTATAGGTTATGAGACTAATACCATAAGGGAAACTAGTTTTAAAACCCCCACTGAAAATTTGGTGCACTCAAGCCTGCCTATAGTACGTACTCCATTAAAGAATTTTTAGAATATGGGATAAGACACTTCCCAAATGTGTGTGAATTTTAAATGCAGAAAAATTGCCTAGAAAACGGGGGAACTCAAGTACTCTTGCTGACTTGCTGCCTTTTAGATTTTGGGAAACTGTCCACAGATTTAATTATAGTCCACATGGGATCATTTGAGCATTTTTGTCTCGTTCTTAAGAAGAATTTATTTTCATGGTTTAAATTATAGCACACTTTTCTCCATATGCTACTACAGAGTCCCTCAGGAATCAGTCCACCAGGTGGATTTGAGGTGGCTTGCTATGAAAACACATGTGCAACAATTGTTCATTTAGCAACAGTGCAAAAGAGGAGAAGACCAGGTCTGGGGAGGAGAGAGGGTATCAGAGACAGGACCGACTGACTGCATTGGAGCTTCAAACTTAGCTCGGGCCTTCTGACAGCTCTTGTGGAAAGGGAAACAGGTTGAGCTAAGTCTTCCTCCTGAAGAAGAGGGAAATAGGTCCTTTCTTAAAGTGGAACAAACATTTCTCCCAGGACGAGGTTAAAGAGCAAAGTGGGCATGTGGATTTTTGTGAAAGAGACATTATGAACAGTGATGTCTGTAGGAGCAGTTTTGCAGAAAATGCAAAAAAGACGTTTGAAATGTTTCCTTTGTGGATTCAAAGGGAACTCGGGCAGGGCATGAAAATGTAAATCACAGGGTACAAATGAAACGAGAAAGATGCAGGCTGGTACAACACTGTCCCACAATCCCATTTTCGGTAGGAGTTGAACTCACGAACCTAAGCAGGGGTCCTTAACTTTTTTGTGTTTTGGATCCCTCTGGTAGTCTGGAGGGGCCTGTGGATCCCTTCTGATAATCGTATTTGTAAATTCCTAAAAATGTTTAAGGCAGCAACAGAAACAAATGATGTTAAAATATAGCCATTAAAGTGTTTTTTAAAAGTTGCCTTATGGTAATGGCTGTACTCCTGCACGGACACATTTAAAACCAGGGTCTAGCAGCAGATCTAGTCATTCTAAAGCAGGGATGAGTGTGCATGCTATTTTGAGAGGTAGGCGATAACTCATGTTCTATGAGACTGTGATTTCTACTGTGATCAAGTCACAGCACGGCTAGATAGGATGGTGATTTGCTGCCCACATTCATAATCGAAGGAAATGCTAGTTTACAGTTAGAGAGCATGAAAATAAAGATGTCAGCTCTTCCTCATTCAAGTTCACAAATCTTCTGCGCTTTGGACCGGGCCCTGAAACGCCTCCCTGTGCCCCCCCCCCACCCCGCCGCCATCTTTCCACTGGGTGGCCACCAGGACTAGACCCAGCTCTCCCTTAGTTCCTGTAGTAGGGGCGCCTGCTCCCCCGTCCTCTCCTTACTTCCCCTTCCCCTCACCCTCCCTCTGTTCCCACCCCTACACTTTGAACTGTAGGCACATATCTTGGTCACACCCCTGTTGGACGCAGGCTGGCCTCTAATCCCTGTTGCCCTTGGTCCCTGACAGGTGAAGCAGCTTGTGCCCATCCGGGATCAGTCCCTGCAGGAGGAGCTGGCCCGCCAGCATGCCAACGAGCGTCTGCGGCGCCAGTTTGCTGCACAGGCCAATGCCATTGGGCCATGGATCCAGAACAAGATGGAGGTAGGACGGTGCCTTTCTGAAGAGCTTCTTGCAACCCTTGAAATAAGTCCCTGTGTTGACCTAACAGTGACACGTCTTCTGCGTATCTCCTGGTCGCCCTGCTCAGTGCTGTGGGGGCCCTTCATGTCGCACTGGGCTTTACTCCTTCGCGCCCCTGAGCTCGTGTAGCCTGTGGGCGTCGATGCAGCGCGTGGGGAGCCCACTAAAAGGGGGGACAAGGCCGTTCTTGCTGCCATCTGTTCATTTGGTCATTAAAAAGGGTGTTGGGGCTCTCTCTTGGTGTTTAGCCTATGTAGGACCTAGATTTTAAACCCTCCGTCCCTCAGAGGACATGAGAAGAGTCACAAATGCTTTGCATTTTCAGAACATTTAAGGAGAAGTGATCTTGGCATAACACTGATTTCTGGGTTCGTTTTATCACTAAGAACAGCCAAGAGATGTCTATTGCCCTTCTTGTGTTTCTCTTAACCTCCCCTTTGGTGATAAAACGTTACCTTTTTCCTTAAAGGGAGAACCTGTAGAAATACAAGAAATTCTTCTGACCCCCCAGTGGTCTTCAATCTGTCAGCAGCTTCTTTCCTGAGGAACATCGCCCAGCCTCTTCCCGAACAGGGCAGCTCTGACCCATGGAAGCTTCCGTTGGCAGCCAAAGAGAAACTACTCTTCTCTTACCCCTCTTCTTGCTTTGCTGTTTTGGATCTCAGTTGATTTTTCATCCCCTCACCCTCTAGATGAACTAGGACTAGAGCTGCTCTCACGCTGTGGGACCATCGTTTCCCAATCCCCCCCACCCCCACTGGAGAAAATCAGGGGACTCTGGCTGCTGCTGAGAGCAGGCATGGCCTCTGAGGCCGACTGGCAGATCGTGACTCGCACACGGTGGCCCTGGAGGCTGGCTCCCCTGTTTACCTCCCTCTTCCTGCCCTGTCAGGAGATTGCCCGCAGCTCCATCCAGATCACCGGGGCCCTGGAGGACCAGATGAACCAGCTGAAGCAATACGAGCACAACATCATCAACTACAAGAACAACATTGACAAGCTGGAGGGAGACCATCAGCTCATCCAGGAGGCGCTGGTCTTTGACAACAAGCACACCAACTACACCATGGAGGTACAGCGCCAGACGGGCTAGGTGGCTTTGCTTCCCATTGTGAATATGCCACCACCTCTCGGTGTCCCCCCCCCCCACGTCTCTGTTCTGGTAGGAGGTGCTACACTGTGTAAGTGAGGGATCTTCAAGCCTTCCCTGTCACTATATGTGAAAAAGCTCTGTGAACTGTGTCAGGAGCTGTGGAAGTGTTAGTTTTCACCATTCTCATCCTCCTTAGCACGATAATGAAGTCATTGTGCCACTTGGAGGGTAACTAACTAATGGTTCACGTTTCTACCAGTTTGGCCCCGTTTGCTCCCCCTGGGAGTCGGCAATGTAACCCAAGGCCCATCCTGCTACTTGGTAAATGGAAAGCTATTTCGAGTGACAGACAGACTCTCCATTGTGCATTGTAGTTACAAAGTGCTGGTCGCCACTGGTAGAACCCCACTCTCACTTCTGAGGACTTCCCACTACAGAATCTTAAGAAGAGTGAAAAATTAGAATGAAAAAAATACAAATAATCAGAGTTGGGTAAGCCCTAATTATGCCCCTCTGGGTCTAAGCCCTCCAGTTAGGAAAATCAGGAGGGCAAGATGGATGGGCTGGAAGGACCCAGAGCTGACCATTCCCTTTTCCCTCTGGCAGCACATTCGTGTTGGGTGGGAGGTCCTGCTGACGACCATTGCCAGAACCATCAACGAGGTGGAGACCCAGATCCTGACGAGAGACGCGAAGGGCATCACCCAGGAGCAGATGAATGAGTTCAGGGCCTCCTTCAACCACTTCGACCGGGTACGTCTCCCTAGACTTGTTCGAAAGGCAGCACTGGGGATGTGAAAAAATGCATTTGTGAAATCATATTCGTGGTCTTAGTTTAAGTCTTATTGCCCTGTAAATGTTACAGGGAAACGCCAAAGGGAAACAGCCACCAAAACGCAGTGCTAGGCTCTGACGTTGCACCCGGGGACTCGAAGTGGAGGTTTGTGAGCGGCTTTCCGCAGGTGGCCCTATGGGTGCCTTTGTAGTTGATGGCAAAGCGAGATTTGTTCAAAGAAAAAGTGTGTCCCTGATGCAGTGTGGTTGTTGGACTTAGATCTTTTCTAAAGACTTAAATACAAAACCCCAAGGTACTTTTCCCAAGTATTTAGGTGAAGCCTCTAAGGAAAGCTTAACCTACTGTTTGACATATAAAACCTATTTTTTTTACTAATAAAGTGGATTCGTGACAGGTTTTAAGGAAAATGCACCAACAGAATAATGACCATGTTCATGGTAAAGGCATATAGAAAGTTATGTGCTTCTTTTAAAATACTTCCTGGGATTTTGAGTTGAATCGTATGGAGTAAAACCAATTCTTTATAAGAAAATTCCCAGTTTGCTTATCATAGGGCTAGAGGTGACTTCTAAGGCCACGTTTGCTAAAGATCCCTAGGAAAAGGTATTCCATTACTCTGTATGGGACGGGTGTGTATGGTTTACAGTCATCAGTAAACAGTTTTCAAAATGCCTCTGAGCAGGGCACCGAGGTGCCTCTGTGGGTTGAGCACCGACTCTCGGTTTCGGCTCAGGTCATGATCTCAGGTCATGATATCGAGCCCCGTGTCAGGCTTGTGCTGGGCATGCAGCCTGCTTGAGATTCTCTCTCTCCCTCTGCCCCTCCTTACCGCCCCCCCCCCCAAAACAAGTCTCTGGACTACACAGCCAGGTTCAGACCTGCTAGAGAGTTCAGACTGTAGACCTCTGATGGGGCCAGAGATGCAATCCAGAATGGGCACAGCTACTTGAATCCAAGATAAGAAGATTGTCTTTTGCAACTCAAGTCCAGAGGAGGACAATGCAGAACCTGCCAAGTTAAAAAAAAAAAAATGTGTTTAAATATTAAGGAGTATACTTTTGGGGGTAGAAGAAGTTTGCTTGAGGTCGTGGGGACAGGTGTCAGGGATGCGGATCCATTTCGTGTCATCTTCTGTTGAGTAGCCTGAGGGGCTCTCACCGGAGCTTTCAGAGCATAGACCTCCCACCACCAGGGCCACGCTTCAGGAAATGTGCACACGGCCGCTGGACTAGATCTACCGGAGGGTCGGAGGCGGGGAGGGGAGGTGAGCAGAGGGTCTCAGTGCAGTGTGCACGTCCCTTGCGTCTGGGGCTTTGTGTTGTCGTCTCGGTTTCTGGAGAGCGGGGGTTGCCGTACATCCCGACCTGGCCTTTCCTCAGCAATGGTAGCTGTCATCCGTGTGGGCCTTCCTGCTCGCTGCTCTGGGCAGACCCCCGTGGCATTTGTTGCGGGGAGGCTGTGACGCCTGGAGCGGTCACACCGTCCTGGCCCACGAGCCTGAGAGTGCTTGTGGGGTCCCCGGGCCTGAGCTCTAGGAGTGCTGTTCTTCTGGGGGATTTTCACAAGTGAGGACCCCCTGGGGCCACAAGAGCATGATGGTTTCTCAGAACACCTGGGCTGTGTCATCCTCTCATCCGTACGCGGCAGTAGTTGGTTCCCGACTGGGTCATTTTTTTTTTTTAAAGATTTTATTTATTCATTTGAGAGAGATACAGAGACAGAGACTGAGAGAGAGAATACAAGCACCGGGAGAAGGAGAGGGAGAAGCAGACTTCCTGCTGAGCTGGGAGCCCGACATGGGGCTCGATCCCAGGACCCTGGGATCATGACCTGAGCCGAAGGCAGATGCTTAACATCTGAGCCACCCAGGCGCCCCTCCGACTGGGTCATTCTTGTGGCCCTGGGTGATTTTTATCTGCAGCTGTTGTGAATGTGTAGTGTCCTTTTTTGCCTGGTGGTTCTCCCCCCTACCTCCTTTTTCCTTTTTAAGAAACTCTTTTGTAACTTCTCTGTGTTGGCTCCATCCCCTTATAAGTCAGGGGTGCGCTTTCCTGTCTCCTCGGCAGGGCTCCACAGGGCCCTTCCCTTAACGGATTCTGTTCCATTTGCTTCACTTGTTTGCTTTGTTCCTAATCCTCAGCGTCTCTTCTCTTTGTATTTGTCGGCAGAGGAAGAACGGCCTGATGGATCACGAGGATTTCAGAGCCTGCTTGATTTCCATGGGTTATGATTTGGTAAGAGAGAAGTTAAACATTTACCAGGATCGGATATTTTCTTGAGTTTGGACTTATGTTGCAGGAAATGACTAGCTTAGTGTGTGATAGCACATTTGGGATCGGTTTGCTTTTATTGTATAATATGATCTTTTTGAAGGTTTGCCTGCTGCTGTATAAAAATCATTTCACAGAACTAGAATATATATTGTTATTCATAACTGGTCAGGTTTTTTTTTTTCCTAGTGAAGGAAGGAAACATGAAGTTTTAAAAAGTGCTTTATTGCAAACTGTAGTTCCCCCATATAAAGTGTATACACTCCAGTGGCTTTTGCTGGCCTGATGATTTTCAAAGCGCTTTTCCCTTTAACTCTAATGTGTCTTTTGAACATGAGCTGCTTTGATTCTTTTCAGACCTTTAAAATAAAAGTCATGAGAGCCATGTTCTGAACTGCCTTCTACTGAGCAATGTTACCCTTGTTGGTTGTAGTCGGAGGAAAGGCCCGCCTCCCTTGCTCTCGGTTCCCCTTCCAGAAGTCCATTCAGGCCTGAAGGCTATCCGGGCAGAGAGAGGAAGGAATTCAGACTGTTGGGAGCTTCTGGCTTGATGTTACAGCTACTTGTAACATCATTTGATGGCAGTAAACTTAAGTTGCCCCTCTGGGCAATCTGTTCCAAAGACTGAAGGGAAATGCAGGGAATATTTGAGTTTTCAAACCGTGAGGAATTTGCGTGTCAGGAGTGAAAGGAAGGGAAATGGCACTGTTGGGGATTGTGTCCCATTGAAGTACACGTTTCTTTGCAACCTTGCCTCAGGGCGAAGCTGAATTCGCACGCATCATGACCCTGGTGGATCCCAACGGACAAGGCACCGTCACCTTCCAGTCCTTCATCGACTTCATGACAAGAGAGACGGCCGACACTGACACGGCCGAGCAGGTCATCGCCTCCTTCCGGATCCTGGCTTCTGATAAGGTCTGCAGTGACAGGTCTCCTTCTGCTTTTGTGGGAGCTCAGGGCATTGTTCTAGAAAAACAGGAAACAGCATTGCCAAGTAAAAGCCACTTTGATATTAGTGTATTTTGTACCACATCAGCGCTGAATTCGGAAAGCTGCCAGGAAACCTAACAGTGGCCCCCACAGAATGAAGGAAACACAGACATTCCGTTCCCCGCATTTGTGTGGGCTTCTCAGGGCGTTTGACAGAAGGAACCCAGTGCATATTTTATAGAGTTTTGTGTGTGTGTTTCACTGGTTAAACTCCATTTTACATTTTGGGTTGGGAGATATGACTCAGAAAGAAGAAACCGTGCAATTCAGGTACTGTGGAACTGGGAACCTTTTCTTGAGGATTGGTGACCCTGACTTTGGGCCTGATCCTGGAAGCCAAGTTAAACATAGACATTCAGTCCTCTAAACTATTGGCAAGGTTTGCATTACCTGTAGCCTGGAAATTAAGTAGGAGTTTGCCGGCAAGTTCAACATTTTCAACTTTCATTTCCCAAACAATAACAACATCTTAGCAAGTATAAATTCCGTGGGGAATAGGATTCCTTTACTCTGTGTTCTGGCTGAGAAGGAAGAGGAATTTAGCATGTTAAAACATCAGCAGAGCTGTGCTTATTACTTTATGACATCAGGCAAGATAAACTATCCTGACAATAATAATGTTTGTTTTAAAATTCATCCCGTGTCCAGGGCGCCTGGGTGGCTCAGTGGGTTAAAGCCTCTGCCTTCAGCTCAGGTCATGATCTCAGGGTCCTGGGATCGAGGCCCGCATCGGGCTCTCTGCTCAGCGGAGAGCCTGCTTCCTCCTCTCTGCCTACCTCTCAGCCTACTTGTGATCTCCCTCTCTCTCTCTCTCTCTGTTAAATAAATAAATAAAATCTTTAAAAATAAAAAGAAAAAAGAAAAAAGAAAATAAAATTCATCCCGTGTCTTGAGAATGGGGTAGAGGGAGAGAGCTCACCTAACCCACCCATCCCCCAAAAAACCCTACTATAAGTTAAGCATATTTGCTATTTATTTCGCTTCTTACCCACCTAGTCTGTTCTACCAGAATTAGCCTGTTTCCTATTGGACATTTGACATTTAAGAAAATACATATATCCCATTATTAAATGTCGATTTTATTTTGCTTTACAAAGAGATTTCCTCCAGTGGCAAAATTAGCTTTCTAATAAACTGAGTAGAAAAATGACTCCATTTTCTAAAAACACATATCACATACATTAAAAAAAAAAGAGGACGTTGATCATGTTAACTGTCCCTATATTCTCATCAGCATATGATATAAACCAATCGTCCCTTTATCTTTCTAGTATGATTCTTAGTGTTTTTCACTTGCATGATGGCTCAGTTTGAGAAATTCTGATGCTGGTCCTCCCTCTGCCTTCATGAAGCCCATTAAATGTCCTGCTGGTCCCAAGACAAATCGCCTTGAAGACTGGCTCTTAGCAGGGAAATGCAGCCTTGTGTGGGTCCTCAGCTCCCATGCCCGTTGGACGCCCTGCCTTTCCTCCTTTATTTAGACTAACCAAATGCAAGCCATGTGTAAATATGAAAACCACGTGTATTCCCGCATGTTCTGCGATTGAGCTTACAAACCCTTGTGTGTGTCTTTCACAGCCGTACATCTTGGCGGAGGAGCTGCGGCGAGAGCTGCCCCCGGATCAGGCCCAGTACTGCATCAAGAGGATGCCCGCCTACTCAGGCCCAGGCAGCGTGCCCGGTGCCCTGGATTACACCGCCTTCTCCTCTGCCCTGTACGGGGAGAGCGATCTGTGAGGCCGGGGCTCTGTATCCACTGATCCCCTCAGAACGCAATAAAAGCTGAAGTCACAGTTGGTTTCCTGGAACCTTTGACAAGCTTTGTTAAGTTAAGAGAGAGAGAGAAAATAGGCACCTCCGTAGTTTGCCAGCAGCGTGACACGGCTGAAACCAAGTTTCTCCAGTTGTGCACGGGGTAGCGTGTTTCATAAGTAGGTTTCTCTGTTTCTGGATTTGTAGGTGAATACAGTGAGATGATCAGGTTTTTGTTTGTTTCTTTGATAAGACAGCAGATTACTCTAGTAGCGTGAAATTAGGAGGCTCCAGGGACGGAAGAAAAGTAAAAAAATGGGAAATTGCAAAATACCCAAGAATCAAGATTAGGATTAAAAAAATCACTAATTTGCTAAACATTTGATACTTTAAAAATACTCTTCATGTTTAATATGTTGATGGGATTATCTTTAGTGTGCTATGTTGGGGATATTAGTGTTTAACTTTCTTGCTTATCCAAAGATTAGGTATATTTGCATTTAGTGTCGTCCAGGGAATAAAAACCAGGTACCCGAAAGGTCTTTAGTCCCTAAAACTTTTTAAGTAGAGATGAATGAATGAATGAATGAGTTAGTTCTTCATATGTAGTCAGTTAGTGGGTTTCAATGCCTTATTTATCCTCCAGAGTAGGGACCTCCTCAGGAAATAGGAAAGTCAGCTTAATTGCCAGTGAGGAAGATAAAAGCACTAGATAATATGAGTTTTTTAGGATTGTTTATCGATTCCAGGTCTCTGTGCTTTCTCTAGAGCTTGTTAGCCCAGGTTCTCCGTATGAAAGTGCCCTGTTTTTATATAAACAAGTGTCTGTAGTGGCAGTTCTAAGAGGGGACAGGTCAGAAACTGGGACCCTCATAGCTCTCCAGCAAGAACTTCTTTCTGCCAGTGGTTTTGTGACCTGGTAAGAAGGAGTTTGTAGGAAACAGTAGGAAAGTTTTAGTTCTCAACAGGGGCAGAGGTAAGTTCTTTCCTAATTCGTATCCTAACTCATTTTATGCAGTCGGACTTACTAGATGTTTTTGCTAGCTTGTGGGGTGCGTTCACTGCTGTGGTGGGCTGGTGGACCCCGACTCGTCTGAGTCTGGCTCTGTCCTCACCTGAAGCCTCATCGCGGAGGACACCCCATGGTCTCCATCTTGTCAGTGCTCATTCATTTTTCTGCTCCTGCTGCCGTATGCTGTAACTGCCCCCTCCGTTCTTCCGTCTTGTTGACAGCTTGTAGAGAATAAAGCAGAAATTCTTTTTATATCTTTGCCCTCAATGATCAGGAAAGGAATTCGAAACAAACAAAAACAGTTGTGAACAGCAATGAAAGTTTTACTAGGAAAGGCAGTAATGTGCCTCTTACCTACAGTCGTTTCCTTGGATTTTTATAGACTTCCAGCAACAGAAATGTGCTATTTCCCATTCATAACGGCTTTGACTACATTGGCCCATTTAGAACCCTCCACCTTCATAAGTTTAATTTAATGTGCTTCATTTTAATAAGGAGATGGTAGTTGGCAAATTCCTAAAATATCCAAGTCTGTGAGTTTAATGCCAGACACTTCTGGGGTCACGTCTAGGGTGAAAGCTGACTCCCTGTTTTATTTCACGCAGGTGCTATATTCCAGCCATAAACATTACAGGAAAACTAGAAAGTCCTTCTGCCTTTGAGGCAACTGAAGAGATACGTGGTGTTTTAGGATGGGAGTAGTTAGCTCATCTACCTAAACTCTTAATTTATTTACAACATTCAGGCAAGAGAACGGATCAGCCCTCTAGGCAAATAAATGAAGAAAAGAAGTAAACTCTGAAAAACACTTAATAAACATGTTTATACTCTCATTTTAGAAGTTATTTTTATTCCTGAAGCTGAACTATCAATTAAACTTCATTTGTGAAAGAAAAAGAATTCCTGTTTTTTATTATTCCAAACAATAACCAGTATCTTTGGTTAACCACAGTCTTCATCACTTAACATTTCTGTCATGTTTTAAAACTCTCATAGGAGTTAGTATTTGTCTGCTGTGAAGAATCAGAGATGGGCTTGTGGGGTGGAGGGTGAATTTGAGATGAGAAATTAAGGTTGACCCAGTTAGAGGTGAGTGATGAATGGACCAGGAAACTAAACGGATTAGGAAGGAATTTTTACCAAGGAGCCCATTTCAGAAAGCACAGTAGGTATTTTTGAAATGTGTGCATATCCACCTCTCACCCCAGAGTGTCAAGAAGGTCTCGGTGAAGACCTGGACATCTGGATTTTTTTAAAAGCTCCATGGAGGAGTCTAATGGCACTTAATTGAAAACCACTGGATTAGGGGCTCCTGGCTGGCTCAGTCAATAGAGTCTGCACCTCTGGAACTTGGTTGTGATCATGAGTTCGAGCCCCATGTTGGCTATAGAGATTACTTAAAAATAAAATATCTTGGGCGCCTGGGTGGCTCAGTGGGTTTAAGCCTCTGCTTTCGGCTCAGGTCATGATCTCAGGGTCCTGGGATCGAGGCCCGCATCGGGCTCCCTGCTCGGCGGGGAGCATGCTTCCCCCCCCCGCCTCTCTGCCTGCCTCTCTGCCTCCTTGTGATCTCTCTCCCTCTGTGAAATAAATAAATAAAATCTTTAAAAAAAAAATAAAATATCTTAAAAATAGAATGATGAAAACCACTGGATTAGAGGTAAAGGAAAGGACTGGAAGAATAAAAAAAGCTGAAAGAATTAGAGAGGCTCTTACTGGGAAGGTAAGTAGGACAAATATGAATGACCAAACTCCGGCACCGCCTGGTCGGTGACCTAGAAATGCCAGGCAAGGACTCAGTTTGAGATGGATACATTTAGCTTAGTATTTTCTCTTGCTGTGTACCTGACTCATACGTGTTCATGAATGAAGAAGCTGGAGATGAGCTCCCTCTGGCCCTTGAGTGAAAGGACACAGATCTACATGATACAAAGTTAAAAACTTGTACTTGAAGGTGAAACTGCTAATTGTTACCAGAAGCTGACAAAAATTCACCCCCAGTTTCCCTGGATTATTTGACAAGAAGACATTGAGTGAGCTGCATCCTTGAGCTTTCTTAAATACCCAGCCGCCTGGGCAGTGGCTAAACTGTCCTGTCTGGGACATATTCGTGTTTCTGATGGAACCAGCAGAGAAGGAGACAGGTTTTGCTTCCCTTACACATTCATTAATAACTCCATACTTGAGAAACCGACAGACCATCATTCTTCTGAAACTGGGAGCTTGGAGGGGATTGTGAGTTGTCAATGGGAACCCCTACCCAAGGCATGGTGCACCTCTACAGGACAAGCTACCAGAGATGGAGAAAGATTAGCTATGTAAACTAACTGTAAAGAGAAAAAGACTTTTTAAATACTCGGTATGAACAATGAAATGGTATATGGTCAGCATTTAAGTGTACAGTTTCAATATTACCTAGGTGACCATGTCCAAAGCCAAGATTGGCAGCCCTCCTCAAAATCACTTCCCTCGTCAAAATTACCTTCCGGAGGCCTGGACCCCACCGGAGACCACTCAGGTCAGAATATTTGATCACAGGCGGGAGAAGCCAGTCAATGGTACTAGTCTTTCCCCTGGATCAATCCAGCGTAAAATTGAGGCTGACCACCGTGACTTTTTCTGAGCCTCGGGACTCTGGTCTGCTCTGTGACTGTTGCCAGTGGGATATGCAGACAAATAGGAGGAAATCCATGCATTAATAACAGTGAGTGTCCATAGGGAACCAGCCCTATCTCCGGCCACTGTTCCCGCATACACCTCATATGCATCCATCCCCAAGCACTGTTTTTTCCCAAACATCCTTTCCACCAACTGACTCCGTGGAGTGTTTCATTTGTTGGACAGGTTCTTTGCTCTTCTCCTGCGGGAGCAAATCCGTCACCCCTCCAGGCCCGTCTCCTCCTCTGGAGGCCTTCCCTAGACTAGCCCAATCTTCACAGCCTCAACCTCCTCTACTTCCAGACCTTGTTCTTGCTCCTGCTTTGAGGGTCTCACACACTTCCCTGGGGTAGTGCCGTGCTGAGATGGCCAAGGGCAGGGACGTGTCTTGCCCGGGCATCTGTGAGCACAGGACCTGGCCCCGGGGCAGGTAGTGAGCACTGAATGAACAGGTTTGCGTGCTCGTGGGAGTTTGAGGGTGATTGAATAGCACCCACAGGAAAGAGAACGGGTGGAAACCATCAGGCCCATGGCTGAGCTGGAGAAGGGCAGGAAAGAATTCAAACTGATGAGTGAGTGAGAGAGTAGCGGGCCTCCAGCAGGCAGACCCATGCACGTGGAGATGTCCAAGTGCTTCATGGAAATGGGCACTTTTAATGGATTTCTGGATCTTCGGCTTCCCGGATGCACTTCTTCCTAACACAGCACAATCTCCCTTGTCACTTTTGCTTGTAGGACCACCCTTCCCCCGCTCCTCACAAAAAAAGCACACCCGTCACTTTCTAAACCTAAGGCACACGGACCTAGGGTATAAAAATCTCCTGGGCTCCAAACAAAGGCATTATTGGAACTATTATTTGAATCCCTTAGTGGGGTGCTTGATCAAGACACCACACTTCCCACCCTGAAACTTTCTACCTTTTCCAGTCTCATTCATTGTTCTGCTGAAGGTGAACTGCGGCGTTAGGAAGGGACGCACTGGCCCTGGTGGGGACGTTCTGAAATCAGATGCGTGTGTTATAAAGTGTTGGGGGCGGCAGGAATGCCTGTTTTCACTTACCTCACCTTTTCCACTCCTCAATTACTGTCAAAAGAATGGATGACTCATGAGGGAGATTGGTGATGGGAAATCAGAGCATCCAGATGTTCACCCCCCAATCTGAGGCTTACCCTTCATTTTTGGAGTAGTGTCTTTAGAAGAACAAAATTTTAATTTTGATGACATCCAGTTTATTGTTTTATCTTATAGTTTGGGATTTTTTCCTGTGTGTCCAGTTAAATCTTGGCTAAATATGGGGTCACTAAGAATTTTTCTGTTTTCTTCTAGAATTTTTGTAATTTCTTAAAGCATTTTATTTATTTGAGGTGGGGGAGAGGCAGAGTGGAAGGGAGAAGCAGACTCCCTGCTGAGCAGGGACTCTGGCTACAGGGCTCGATCCCAGCACCGTGAGATCATGACCTGAGCTGAAGGCAGACACTTAAACAACCGAGCTGCCTGGGAACCCCTAGAATTTTTGTAATTTTAACCATTTAACCATTGAACATTTATTTTGAACTAAATTTTGTACTACAAATAGTTACTTGGCAAAAATGTAAAAAGACAGAAATAGATATATTCATGGGGAAAAATGGGCAATCAGAGCATCAGTAACAAAGATTAACCGTCTAAATGGTGCTTTTTGAGTCCTGTATTTAAGAAAAAGTGATTTTTTCCAGCTACACTCGAGAACAATCCTTAGAAGGAGTTAGCTGGTTAGAAAAGCACCACCGAACAGCCATCACAGCACAGACCAGCCTAGGGAAACTTTCTGAGGCAACCACAGTTTGCACATTTCACCAAAGCCTGTGGTCATCGGTCACACGACTTCTCTGAGTGGTGGTGTGTATTACACAAAAAGGTATTTAAAAACATAATTATCGGGCGCCTGGGTGGCTCAGTGGGTTAAAGCCGCTGCCTTCGGCTCAGGTCATGATCCCAGGGTCCTGGGATCGAGGCCCGCGTCGGGCTCTCTGCTCAGCAGGGAGCCTGCTTCCTCCTCTCTCCTCTCTCTCTGCCTGCCTCTCTGCCTACTTGTGATCTCTCTCTGTGTCAAATGAATAAATAAAATCTTTAAAAAAAAAAAACATAATTATCCAGGCATATAATATATTCCAGTGGCAGTCTTGAACTTACTTCATCGTAGAAAGTATTTTGTATGTATTATTTCATGTTAGCAAAAAAAAAAAAAAAAAAGTATCCTAGCTACCAGACCAATTAATACTCACTCTGTCCTTACTCTTTCACTAAATACTTGGAAACGGTTTGATCAATATGCCTAACAAAATTAATGGAATTACTTCTTCATTTTATACATGATTTGTATTTGTTTCCAGACACCAAAGTTCAGGATACAGGAGCACATACATGTACCAAAGGAGTATCATTCCTTTTAGCTTCCCCTTTGCTTCAGGAATAACTTAAAATTGTAGCTACATATTATATTGCATGAGTAAATGAGAAAAATTTACATAATGAACAATTTCTATTAGCACCACAGCCTTTTAATCTTGACTTAACTGCTTTTACAGAATTTGTTGTTTCCTTTATCTCTCAGTGGTTTTTATTCTATTGCTCAAAATGTGTTAACAGTTTATTTGAATGGAAGAATAAAGTCCGATTTTTTTTTTAATGACAGGAAGTAAGACCGATGTAGTTAATCATTTAGCCTGAATTTGGTAATTAGGTTCCGTGGAGACATTTTCCATTTTTTCAAGTATCTAAATCTGCAGCTCCAATGTTTTGATGAAAATACAATTAAAGTGCATGATAATATAAAAGGATTTTATATTCAGAGAGATATTGGCAAAGGTGTGTTGAAATGAACAATTGCTATAGAAGGAGGGCGCCTGGGTGGCTCAGTGGGTTAATGCCTCTGCTTTCGGCTCAGGTCATGATCTCAGGGTCCTGGGATCGAGGCCCGCATCGGGCTCCCTGCTCAGCGGGGAGCCTGCTTCCCCCTCTCTCTCTCTGCCTGCCTCTCTGCCTCCTTGTGATCTCTCTCCCTCTGTGAAATAAATAAATAAAATCTAAAAAAAAAAAAAAAAAAGAAATGAACAATTGCCCCCAACCCTTCCTGAGTCTAACAGACTAAACAAGAAGTCTGTAAGAGAAAGACAGCAGGTGACAGCGGGTGTCACCAACAGTCGGCTGTGAAGTCCGAGGGATGGAACGCTACCGCCAAGAAGACATCTGGGTTCCTGTGTGTCCGATTTGCCCCAGTGACATGGGCCGCTCACCTCAAGACTGCCATAGGGAAAGGAACATACTTGTACATTTGACCCTTAAACATACTGGTCTGAACTACGTGGGTCCATTTATATGCAGGGTTTTTAAAAAATATATATAAGTACAGTACAGTACTATAAATGCGTTTTCTTTTCCTTATGATTTTCTTCGTAACATTTTCTTTTCTCTGGCTTACTTTATTGTAAGAATACAGTACATAATGCGTATAACACACAAATACGTGTTAATTGACTTGTTATCAGTAAGACTTCCAGTAGACAGACAGTAGGCTATCAGTAGTGACATTTCGGGGGGGGGGGTCAAAAGTTCTGAGCAGGTTTTCAGCTGCACGAGGTGGAGAGTTGGCGCCCTTACCCCCCATGTTGTTCAAGAGTCAGCTGCACATGATTTAAGCCACCATGTTTAGGGTCTCTGTTTTAGCGGCTTAGCTTTACCCCAAAGAATATAATAGAAACCTTGACAGTTTCCTGACCTGGTTGCACAGCTATATTTATGGTATTTTATTTTATTTTTAAGGATTTTATTTATTTATCTGAGAGAGCGAGTGCACATGCATGAGCATGGGCGGGGGGAGGGGCAGAGGGAGAAGGACAAACAGACGCCCCCCCTGGACTGGGAGCCGGAATTGGAGTTCCATCCCAGGGCCCTGAGATCATGACCTGGGCCAAAGGCAGATGCTTAACCAACTGAGTCACCCAGATGCCTCTGGTTATGGTAGTTCAGACTGTACTAAACACTTTCACATTTTTTTTCCTGTCAGTTCACCTTCATGTATATTTGATAATGGAAGATAGTGACATTTTGTACCAAATTCAACACATCCATTCATTCCATCCATCCATTTATTCATTCATTTTATAACCACCATATATAATTTTAAGCACAATTTTCAGATATTCTTTGTTTCCATGTGCTTTTTTGCTCTTTTTTCTACATGGTTTTACTCTCCAATGCCTCCCTGACTCTTTCGCATCAGAGTAAATGTCAGCAGTTTTGCTGACACAATACTTTTATCTCCAGGGCTAAGGTTCTTTGTCTTCCTCCTGTCCCCACCCATCCATTTGTTCTCTTTCAAATAAATCTCTGTTCTCTTTCAGAACATGGTTTTATCAAAGGAGACTATGTGATAGGGATCTTGGAGGATAAGCATGCCAAATGTCTTATCTTCCACTTGGATCTTCCATAATGACGTCACTTTCTTATGAGAAGATTGACAGATGGCGTCCGTGGGGAAAGTCTACTGGTCAACCTTGCCTCACTCCTCACCATTTTATTTTTTTGGTCCCTGATCACCCAGAGTGTTTGGGATGCTGGTTACACTGGCATGTCATACCACATACACCTTGGTCTGCTACTCCTGTTGTATTCTTGCTACCGCAGTGCTTCTGAGACCAAGACCTCAGCCACAAGTGTTAAGGCCCACTGCCTGTTCCTTCCTTACACTGCAGTGGGCCTCAGGGGTCCACATGGCAGTACCAGCCCCAGCTCTCTCCCCTCTTCAGCTGAGGGGTCTACTTTAGGATTCCTCCAGAAGCTCATGTGCCGAAGGAAACTACACATCCGAATCCCAGTGGGGAGCTCTGTGGGCACCAAGTTGTTGCTCTGGAATTCAACTTTTAATGCCTCTTCTTCCTGTATCTGACAGTCCCCCAGTGGTTATCATAAAACTAACCATTCATCGCCCCACTTTTGGTAAGCATGGAAGGCTGTGGGTGGAGTCTTGACGGGCAGCTGAGGATTGGTGAGGCCCAGCAAATTTGACGGCAGGCCTCTGGCGTGTACCCTGAATGAACAGGGCTGGCCCTCTGGTCAACTCTTCCTTGTCTGCCACCATAACTATTCAAATAAGGAATGTTCTGTCATATACCTCAAATCCTCTTGTGAAACGCGCTTTGGGAAATACTGATTTAGCAATATAAACAGGATTTCAGGAAATTATGGCCCAGAGATCATCTCATCCAAATCCCTTCATTTGGTAGAAATGAGTCTCAGAGAAGAAAGGTGACACTAATTATCACAGCTGCTCCTCACAGTGCTCCCCTTGAATTAACTATTATCCTCACTTTAGAGAAAATTGAGACCATCACAGTTAAGTGACTGTGATTGCCCAGCTAGCAGAGTTGGGACTTCTAGAACTGTTCTAATCTATTACCCCAAGATGAATTTTGAAGGTAGGCAATTGTGAGTCTGATTCTAATACCACACATTGGGCCACATTCCATTTCCTGCCTGGGCTGTAGACTGTAGGAATCATTCTTCAATATATCAAAAATCCACACTTTTTCCCCATCAGGCAGGGTGTCTGATTCAACTAGCTTTGTGAGATGCATGAGATGTTCCATACTGAACGGTTCAGGGAAAAATAAATAGATAAAATATGAAATGGAAATATGTATAAAATTAGCAAAACCAAATGAATCCCTGGCCTGCTGGAGTATTCATTTAAGCGATAAAAATAGAAGAAGCAGACAATCTGTTTGCTTCAGGTGTATGAAAGCCCCTAAACTCTAGATTTAAATACTAAACTTAATTTAATATTTATATTTATGTCCTAACATATGTACACATCCAATATTATTATGAGGTTAAAAATGAAACAGGTTACTTAAAGTCTGGAGATCAGGGACACCCAGGCCTCTTAGACAATGCAGCCTGGTAGTCTTTCATTAAAAGTCCAGTGTCGGGACTCCTGGGTGGCTCAGTTGGTTAAGCAGCTGCCTGCAGCTCAGGTCATGATCCCAGGGTCCTGGGATCAAATCCCGGATTGGACTCCTTGCTCAGCAGGGAGCCTGCTTCCCTCTCTGCCTCTGCCTGCCACTCTGCCTGCTTGTGCTCTCTCTCTCTCTCTGACAAAAAAAAAAAAAAAGAGTGGAAAGAGAAGAAGTAAAACTTATTTAAAAAAAAAAAAAAGTCCAGTGTCTGGTAAAATCACTGAATTGGAAGTTCTTTATCCCTAGCAGACTGACAAGTTCTCTAAAGACAAGAACCATGCCTTATTTCTTTTAATCCCTACTGCTTATCACAAAATTTGCATAAAATAGGCCTTCAATAAATTCTCATTGAATGAATGATGCCTAAGCTTCTTCTAAGTATGTTCTCTTTGGCACAAGACACACGACCTCAGTCAGTGCTTGCACCTGCTTTATGCCAATGCCCTCCGGTGTTCAAGGCTCGACTGCCTCCCTCTGTTCCAGGACGTGAATCTCCAGATATTTCCCAGAGACCATGGCTCCTGGCTGACGGCTGTCTCCAGGGCAGCTCATTGGTAGAACAGTGAGGAGGCATACTCCAGAGCTCACTGCTCACTGCCAACGTCCTCAAGGCTGGTTGTGGCCAGAAGGGAGGAGGGCTGACTGGCGAATGAAGGAGGGGCTTGCTGAGAGGGGGTGTCAGGAGGATGGGGTCAGACAGTGAGCAGTGTGCAGATGGAGCCGCTGGGAGAGAGCCAGAGAAAGGCCAGCAGCACCCACCTTCCACCCCCATAGAGTACTAGGCAATTGTAAGACAGAAACTTCTTTCATTATGCTGATAACAATCATTCCAAGATCTGCTGACATTAAAATGAGGACATATTTTGAGAAGACTGTTGTAAGAGTCCAAGTGTGAGCTAAGGGCCTGGCCGAAGGCAGAGGCAGAAGAGCAGAGACCTTGAGTGGAGTCATCTAATCCTAATTTGAAACCACTCCATTTAGGGTCCCTGCCTAATTTTATCTTTTTTGTCTAATGTGACATAATGAAGCACAAAGAAGGGGGGAAAAACATGATTGTTTGAAATCGATACAGAAAAAGAATATGATAATATTTAACACCCTTACATGATAAAAACACTCATTAAAATAGAAACAGTACGGTACTTCCTCAAGATGATAAAGACCATACGAAATAAAAAACTCACAGCTAGCATCATATTCAATGGTGGAAGCCTGAAAGCTTTTCCTCCAAGATCAGGAACAAGGCAAGGATATCTGCTTTCGTCACTGCTATTCAACGTAGTACTGAAAGTTCTAGCCAGAGTAATTAGGCAAGAAAAACAAATAAAATACATCTAATCTGGAAAGAAAGTAAGATGATCTCTGTTCACAGATGATACAATGTGGAAAACCCTGAAGAATTCAGACACACAAAAATTGTTAGAAACAATAAATGAACTCAATAAAGATGCAAATACCAAATCAACACCCCCAAATCAGTTGTATTTCTTTTTTTTAAAAGATTTTATTTATTTATTTGACAGAGAGAGAGAGTTCACACGTAGGCAGAGAGGCAGACAGAGAGAGGGGGGAAGCAGGCTCCCCGCTGAGCAGAGAGCCTGATGCGGGGCTTGATCCCAGGACCCTGAGATCATGACCACCCAGGCGCCCTCAGTTGTATTTCTAAACATTTGCAGTGAACAATCTAAAAAAGGAACTTACGAAATGATTTCATTTGCCATAGCATTAAACAGAATAAAGTACTTAGGAATTGATTTAATCAAGGAGACAAAAGGCTCGCACACTGAAAACTATGAGACACTGCTGTAAGAAATTAAAGAAGACCTAAATAAATGGAAAGATATCACACATTCATGAAATGAAATATTGTTAACTGTCAATACTGCCAAAAACAATGTACAGATTCAATGCAATCTGTATTAAAATCCCAATGGCATTTTCATAGAAATAGAAAAGCTCACCCTAAAATTCATATGAAGTCTCAAGGAACCTCAAATAGCCAAACTATCTTGAGAAAAAAGAACAAAGTTGAAGGACTCACACTTCCTGATTTCAAAATCTACTACAAAATTAAATGGTGTGGTGCTGGCATAAGGATAAACATGTAGGCCAATGGAATAAACTATAAAACCCAAGAATAAACCCTCACATGTATGGTTAATTGATTTTTGACAAGGATGCCAAGACCATCCAATAGGGAAAGAAAAGTTGTCAACAAATTGTGGTGGGAAGATTTGGATTTCACATGCAAAAAATAAATTTGGACCCTTATGTTACACCATATGCAAAAATTAACTCAAAATGAATGATAGGCCTAATTCTGAATAGCTAAAACTATAAAAATCTTGGAACAAAACATAGAGAACATAGGGGAAAGTATTTATGCCATTGGATTTAGCAATGATTTCATGGATATGGCACCAAGAGCACAGGTCATAAAATGAAAAAATATATAGATTGGACTTCAACAAAGCTAAAAACTTTTGTGCCTCAAGGGACACTATCAAGAGAGTGAAAAGACAACCCACAGAATAGGAGAAAATCCTCATAAATCGTGCATCTGAAAAGGGATTAATATCCAGAACATATAAATATAAATAATACAACAAAAAAATAAACAACCCAGTTCAAAAATGCGCAAAGAATTTAAGCAGACATTTCTCCAAAGAAGATAGACAAATGGCCAATAAGCACATGGAGGTTGTTCAGCATTGCTAATCATTAGAGAAATGCAAACCCAAACCACATTGAGATATCATATTATTCCTATTAAGATGGCCATTATCAGTAAGATGAAAAATGAAAAGTGTTGGCTGGGGTGTGGAGAAATTAGAACCTTTCTACATTGCTGGTCAGAATGTAAAATGCTGCAGCCACTATGGAAAACAGTTGGGAAGTTCCTCAAAAAGCTAAGCATAGAATTACCACAAAATCCAGCAATTCCAGTTCCCAAGTATATACCCAAAAGGTTGAAAGCAGGCCCTGGAGCAAATACTCGTCTACCGATGTTCATTGCAGCATTACTCACAACAGTTAAAAAGTGGAAACTATCCACATGTCCATGATCAAATGAATGGATAAACAATATGTGATGTGTTCATACAATGGAATACTACTTGGCCTTAAAAAGGAACAAAGCTTGGATATGTATTTCAATGTGAGTGAACCTTGAACACATGCTAAAGGAAATAACTCAGGTACATAAAGGACAAATATAATTCCATTTATGCCAGGTACCTAGAGTAGTCAAATTCCTAGAGACAGGAAGCAGATTATAGGTTACCAGGGACTCGGGTGAGGAGGAATGCTTAACTGTTACAAAGTTTCCGTTTGGGATGGCGAAAAAGTTTTGGAAGTGTATAATGGTGGTGGTTGCCCAATACTGTGCCTGTAATTAACACTACTAAGTTGTATACTTAAAAAAGGTTAAAATGGCAAATTTTGTTATACATTATAATGTGATTTTAAAAATTAATGATACACCCAAACCACTGAATTGTATGCCTTCAATAACTGAATAGCATGGTATGTGAATTATATCTCAGTAGAGCTGTTTAAAAAAAAAGAGCTGAAAAAAAGCTTTAAAAAAATAAAGAGACAGCACAGCAATCAGTTTTGTGGGGAAAAGGCTGTGATTCAAGAATTTGATAGGTAATCAGCCAGCTGTTCAAGCATGTGAGCAGTAGAAAGACATGTTACATATGGCAGAGCTTAGAACATCTATATGCCCTTCTTCAGTTACTTGTGACCAAGGAATACGCTTTTCCAAGGAAGCTGTCTTGGCCTTCTTTTCTCAGAGCCCTATCCCATTCATGGGGGCTCTATTCTCATAACCTGGCACCATCCAAAAGTCCCACCTTCCAGTACCATCACATTGAGCATTAGTTCTTTGTGTTTTGAATGAATGTCTTCCTTTACTCTAGGCGGTAGCTTTCCATTTATATTTTCCTTATTCCATTTCTGCTTTGTCTTATTCATTTATAATCTGTCTTCATCTATACTGCAGGATCTCTGGGGTAGAAATCCTATTTTGAAGATTTTATTTATTTCTTTGAGAGAGAGAGAGAGAGAGAGTAAGTGGGAGAGGGAGAAGCAGGCTCCCTGATGAGCAGTGAGACCGACGCAGGGCTGGATCCCAAGATCCTGGGATCATGACCTGGGCTGAAGCTTAACCAACTGAGCCGCCCAGGTGCTCCTAGAAATCCTATTTTGAACATCTCTGTATTCCTCCAAAGCAGCTAACATAGTACTTATCTACTTCTGGCACTTAATTAGTACTTGTTTTACTGAATTTTCTAAGGCTCTGCTGTCAGTATTAATTATACATTTTGATAGTCTGCATAATACCATAGGTTTCAATTTCTTTGAAATTAAATTAGCTCCTAGGAAAAAAAAGTTTCATGATTTAACACACTCCAGAATTAAGCCTGCGATGTAAACTAATAGTGTTTGACCATAGAATGAATAAGTGATTGTCGATTAAATATTTACTTGAAGAAAAACATAGATTATGTAATGCTTTTAGGCAATATTTTATTTCTGAGAAGCATCCAAATTAATGGTTTCAATGAGGACTTTATATCAAGGTCCTTAATACCAGCTGGGCGTCCAAGTGGAAAGCTACCGCAAATATTATTAGAAGTACATGATACTTACACATGCGTGTTCTCAATCATATACCAGGTATACTGGTGTTCTACTTTAAATGAAAAGAATGACCCCAGCATGGTTGTCTGTCTGCAGGGAAGGACCAGCTGCTCACCCAGGCAATAGTTGGATGACTCTGAAGGTTAGTGGTGTCAAACCATGACAGCCCGAGGTCTGATCTCTACCATACACGCTTGGTGCACCAGAAACAAGGGTGAAGAGCCCATTGGCAAGGTGAACATGCCTGAGTTCCTTCTCTGTGCCCCACTCCTCACCCTTACTCAGTCACACCCAATCCCCCCCTTTTCTGAGGAACACAGTGTTTCTTTACCGGGATTAACACCTTTCACTAAATTATAGTCAGTTTTATCTGGGGATTATTTTGCTGTATTTAATCGTAACCCTGTGAGATTTTTTATTTTTTATTTTTTTTATTTTTTTTTATTTTTAAAGATTTTATTTATTTATTTGACACACAGAGAGAGAGATCACAAGTAAGCAGAGAGGCAGGCAGAGAGAGAGGAGAGAGGAGGAAGCAGGCTCCCTGCTGAGCAGAGAGCCCGATGATGTCGGACTCGATCCCAGGACCGAGATCATGACCTGAGCCGAAGGCAGAGGCTTAACCCACTGAGCCACCCAGGCGCCCAACACTGTGAGATTTATCTTACCATTGGAAAATAAAAGAATTGTATCTCCAGCTTTAGAGAACGATTAAAGCTTTCAAACGATAGCCTGGTAAAAACAAAAACAAGCACACAAAATCCTCTCTGTGCCTTTTATAGAGTCTGCTGTGAAATTTGAGCTAGCGGTGTTCGTTTGATAAGGTCTGACTGCCGTGTTCCTCCAGTAACTTATTTTATTTTATTTAAGATTTTATTTTTAAGTAATCTCTACACTCAGTGTGGGGCTCAAACTTACAACCCCGAGATCAAGAGTTTCATGCTCTACCCACTGAGCCAGCCAGGCACTCTCTAGTAATTTATTCTTGTGAACGTTTATTCACTTGCCATTGTGTGCCCAGGTACTAGATGTTGCTGTAGATGTAGTTAGGACTGAGCCAGAAAAAGTCTGTACTTAAGTAAGACTTTCTTGGGCTGCCTGGGTGGTCAGTTGGTTAAGCATCTGCCTTCAGCTCAGGTCATGATTCCAGAGTCCCAGGAACAAGCCCTATTCAGGGAGCCTGCTTCTCCCTCTCTTTCTAACCCTCTCCCCACTCCTGCTCTCTGTCTCTCAAATAGATAATATCTTTAAAAAAATGACTTTCTTTTTTTTTTTTTAAAGATTTTATTTATTTATTTGACACAGAGAGAAAGATTACAAGTAGGCAGAGAGGCAAGCAGAGAGAGATGAGAGATGAGGAAGCAGGCTCCCTGCTAAGCAGAGAGCCTGATGCGGGCCTCGATCCCAGGACCCTGGGATCATGACCTGAGCCGAAGGCAGAGGCTTTAACCCACTGAGCCACCCAGGCGCCCCAAAAATGACTTTCTTAAACTGAATAAAAGGCTTAAGTATGCCTGGCAAAAGGGCAGACAGGGTAGCAGGCAAGGCGCCTGACCTATGCCAGACCTCAGGAAGGTCATGTATTAACACTCTGGGGATGGTGTTTGTGATCTTCCTTTGAACTTGAAATTTTTATCGGGCCCCCAAAAGCCATGTTTGAGTATCTCCCACTGAAAATGCAGCATACTTAAAATTTCAGGGTTTCGGGAATAAGGATGGCATTTATTTAACCACTAAGAAAGCGGTAACACTTTATAAACCCATGTTATAGTGTAAGTGAGGGCAGGGGCATCTGAGTAACAGCTGACATTACAAGCAATTTGGGACATTCAGTCTTCTGGGGAGAGGGCTGCCCTGTGGCTTAGTGATAAAGAGCAGGAACACTGAAACCAGTTTTTCCGGATTTGAGGACCAGATTCGCTACCTTGGGCAAGTTAAGTTCTTTCTCTTTTTTTTCCTTTTCTTTCAGGTTAATCAGTAAAGCAAGGCAGGTGGAGAAGGAATAAAGACATCTGTAACTGGCGGTGATCAATTATGACTGCACTCTGACCAGCCACATTCTCTTTCCCTTGCTTTTTTCTTCATGAAACAAGGGTAATAAGAGCGCCTAGCTTATGGACATCCTCCTCCATGGCGCTAATCTTGCTTTGTAATGATATATGTGATTATCATTTTTCCTATGCTCGAGGCTGCAGGACCTGGGTCTGTCTCATTATTTTAGCTCCAGTGCCTGGCCAGTGTCAGCAAATATTTGTTGAACAAACAAATAATAATGCCAACAATTAATAGGATTTCAACAATTGGATCTTTTTAAAAAAATTTATATATATATGTATATATATTTTATATTTGTTTATTTGAGAGAGAGAGAGCATGAGCAAGGGGAGGGGCAGAGCGGGAGGGAGAAGTCAGTTCCCCGCTGAGCAGGGAGCCTAACGCGGGGCTGGATCCTAGGACACTGAGATCGCGACCTGAGCTGAAGGTGGACTCCTAATCTACTGAGCCAAAGTCCAGACGCCCCCGATTGGATCTTTAAATGCCAGTACGCCACAACTCTTATCTTTTAATATCTCTGAATCATGTCCCAAATACTATGGAAATTCTAGGTTTCAACTTGACTATCTTAGCTGGACCTTGCCTCCCTGTTTCCCAAGCAGGGCCAGAAAATAATATTTTAAGTCACCACTATTTTAAAATTTGCCGTTTAAAGGAAAACAAAAACAAAATATTAACTTGGCTACAATTGCTGAACTTTTTAAGCACTGAACCCTAACCAATTTCTTTTTGTAGTTATGAGAAAAGAATTGGTTCTCAATGAACTCTATTGAATTTAAAAATTATTTCTGGGGGCGCCTGAGTGGCTCAGTGGGTTAAAGCCTCTGCTTTTGGCTCAGGTCATGATCTCAGGGTCCTGGGATCGAGGCCCGCATCGGGCTCTCTGCTCAGCAGGGAGCCTGCTTCCTCCTCTCTCCCTGTCTGCCTCTCTGCCTACTTTGTGATCTGATCTCTCTNCCTGTGTCAAATAAATAAATAAATAAATAAATCTTTAAAAAAAAATTATTTCTGATTTCTCTCCAGGTCTATTCCATAAATTTCCAGACTTCAAAGATGAGACTTTAAAAAGTATCTGTCAGGTCACTTTGCCTCCTTATATCTCATTTATAAAAGTAAAAGTTTAGCAGTTAGTTAAGAATTTAGCTCTCAGGTCATCATCTTAAACTGATTAAATACCACAGTCCTCTCTATTAAGCAAGGTTTAATTGTACTCCTAGGCAAAACCAAGCCAAATTAAATCAAAAGAAACCACACCAAACCAACCATCCCCCAAAAACCCAAAACCAAAAATCCAAACCAAAGCAAATTTTATTTTTTTTATTTTTTTTTTTAAAGATTTTATTTATTTATTTGACACAGAGAGAGAGATTACAAGTAGGCAGAGAGACAGGGAGAGGAGGAAGCAGGCTCCCCACTGAGCAGAGAGCCCGATGCGGGCCTCGATCCCAGGACGCTGAGATCATGACCTGAGCCGAAAGCAGAGGCATTAACCCACTGAGCCACCCAGGCGCCCACCAAAGCAAATTTTAAAAAGCAAAAACCGGGGGTGCCTGGGTGGCTTAGAAGGTTTGGTATCTGCCTTTGGCTCTGGTCATGATCTCAGGATCCTGGGATCAAGCCCCACATTGGGCTCCTTGCTCAGCCGG